>CAUDMG010003644.1:177500-267500 GCA_958450375.1 Homarus gammarus | reverse complement strand
TACAAACTTACGTGTGATTTAGACATAATGATATGCGTCCAATACATTTACAGGGCTGAACAGTACATAAATCAGGAGTTGTTTATTATTTTAACAATAGATGGGATGGTGCTATTCTTATATCTATCAGTGCGGGCTCTTATGGGCTGAATTTTGTTGTACAGGAGTAGTGGCGGACTGCGCCAGGTGGGCGGGGGACTGCCGGTGGCAGGAGGTGGCGATGAGGAGGAAGGTGCAGTAGTCCTCTGCCAAACCTTGCTAGTGCTTGGTGGTGGAGGTTTACTGAGGGATGTGTGTGTGTGTGTGTGTGCCTGTGTCTATGTGTGTGTGTGTGTGTGTGTGTGCCTGTGTCTATGTGTGTGTGTGTGTGTGTGTGTGTGTGTGTGTGTGCCTGTGTCTATGTGTGTGTGTGTGTGTGTGTGTGTGACACAGGGTGGTGAAATGCGTCTAGTGTGGCAACATTATGTTAATGTTAAGGTGCTAGCACTGCTTGACTCCTCTCGCTTTCAGCTACCGCTGCTGGCTAGCCCTCGTGGTGAACAAGGGAGCAACTTGCATAAGTCTTCCCTTGCCAGTACACGGCTTCTTCACCATCAAGACTCCTGCTGTGCCTCCTCGTGGCAACACGCGGTAACTGGGTGCCTTGTGGGCCCAGGCTAGACCAGCAGGGGATCTCGGAGGAGCAGTGGGCCCCAGAGAACGGCGCATAGGTACACTGGCATGTGGACACATTCTGGCGCCTACCAGTCATTGCCCCGCTGCCTTGCGGATTAACCTTGGTAGGTATAAGGCTACGAGAGTAAACCCGAACGAAAAATCGGGCAGACATGTTTACAGAGCTCTAACAAGCCCCCAACGGCGGTATACCCTTGTGGAAAAAGAACTGGCTAGGTATAACATCGACATAGCAGCCATCATTGAGTCCCGGCTCCCAGATGAGGGCCAGCTCAAAGAATGGGGTCTGGCTATACCTTCTGGAAGGGCAAGCCTGGTGCATAGAGTTGGCTTTGCCATCCGACAAAACATCCTACACAGGCTAACTGAAATGCCTATTGGGATCAACGAGCACATTATGCCGCTTCGAGTCCCACTGAATCACTCACGCCATGCCTTTTTCATCAGTGCATACGCCCCAACACTGGATGCAGAGTATGACATCAAGGAAGCCTTTAACGCCGACCTTGAGAGAGTGCTGACCTCTATCCCCAGAGAAGACAAGGTTGTGCTCCTTGGTGACTTTACTGCCAGAGTTGGCAGAGATGCTCACATTTGGCAGGGAACCACAGAGAGAAATGGACTTGGCAAGTGTAATGCCAACCGCCTACTCCTCCTCAGCATGTGTGTTGTGCACAGCCTCACTATCACCAATACCTTGTTTCGGCAGGCCGACAAGTTCAAGGGTTCGTGGCAACACCCATTGTCCAAACACTGGCATCTCATTGACTACATCATTGTCAGAGAAAGAGATCGCCGAGATGTCCTCATCACCCGTGCCTTGCGTGGTTCAGACCACTGTGACGCTGATCATCGACTTGTCAAAGCCAAGCTCTCACTTCACATCGCCCCAAAACGGCGAAGGCAGCAAGCCTCCAGAAAAGGTTTAATACTAAGCATCTGGAGGACCCAGCAGTACCACATGCTTTCAGAGAGCAGCTCGAACATGGGCTTATAAACAACCCAACAGCAAACAACGCGAACCCCAGTGCCGAATGGAATACTCTCAACTCTGTTATGATAAAAACATGCAGAGACCCTCGTCAAGTTCAACAGAATACACCAGGACTGGTATGATGAAAATGACCCGGCAATCAAAGTTCTCATCGATGATAAATGTGCTGCTTTTACTGACTAGCAGAACAACCCTCAGTCTCGGACCACAGCTGATACCTTCCACAAGAAGAAAGCGGCAGCCCAGGTGGAACTTTGCATTCTAAAAAATGATTGGCTTAAAAATAAAGCCTGTGAAATACAAAAACATGCTGCTGCACATAAATCGAGCAGTGGTCCTCCCTTCCGTGTTGTATGGCAGAGAGACATGGGTCACATACAGGCACTTGAAAACTTTCACCAATGTAGTGTACGTTCCATCCTAGGAGTTTGCTGGGAAGACAAGAAAACAAATGCCAGTATTCTTGCTGACACCAATTGTAGGAGCATCGAGGCTACCATTATCCATGAACAACTACGCTGGACTGGCCATGTTATCCGCATGGACGACAGTAGACTGCCAAAGTAGCTACTTTACAGTCACCCAACGAATAGTAAACGTATCGCCGGCGGGCAATTGAAAAGGTATAAGGATAGTCTGAAGACAAACCTGAAAAAGTGTCAAATCGACCCTCTTACCAGGGAGTCGCTTACTCCACATCGTAACGCGTGGAGGAACACCACTCGAGAAGGTGTCAATACCTTCGAGTTAGCCCGACTGCAAACCGAGGCAGACAAGCGCCAACGCCGGAAAGATGCTTCCGTCGCCCCTCCCGCACTAGATGCAACCCTCCACATGTGCAATAAATGTGGACGACCCTGCGGGTCCCGTATCGGCTTCTTTAGTCACCACAAAACTCACCAACCTAGGTGACATCTCTAAAAACTCATATCATTGTATCATAACTGGATGATCGTCATAATAGATTCCGAGTGACAGCAAAGTAGTAGTAGTAGTAGTAGTGTGTGTGTGTAAAAGACGAAGTTCGTGCAGTACACAACACATTATAACTATTGACACATGCCAAGAGATAAACTCGCCTCCTAATTACTATTACGTGACAATCAGCTCTTGTTGTGTTGGTAAACCTTCATACGAGTTCTTTTCTTCTCTTTATTGGTCATCTCTTATCTCTCCGCCTGTTTACCCGTCTACCTTTGTGTCTACTATTGTTATGGGAGAAGGTCAGCTTGTGCGCGTGTGGCCAAGTCCCATTTGCCTTTTTCGGTTAATTCGTTATCATATTAATTGTTTAATTATTATGTTAAATAATTATCAGAATTGTGCTTTTGAAAGAACTTTTCCAAATTTTATATCATTTAGATTATCAATTGTAATAAAGTGGTATATTTCTAATAGTGTAGAAAATAACTACTTCCTGTGATGGGCTCAGCGGTGATGAGGTGGAGACGAGATGGCGTGGTTGGGCTTCTACCAGGACATACACAGCCAAGTTATTTACTATTGATTTCTTGCTCCGTTGTTCAACATAAATTATAAGGTTTTATAGCCATTAAAGTATTATTTGAAAGAAAGCTTATCACGTTGTTTTATATTTATATTAGGATTTACTTAACAAAGAGTATGTAAAATCCGGGAATTTTTTGTAATTCCGTGTACCCTTAGAGCCCTGTAACTTATTACTGTAAAAATTATCTACCCGTCATTCTTAGCCTCCCTTTCTGTGCTCTCCTTTACGTGTTTTCGTTACTGTGTATTATGCCTGTCACTCTGTGGGAAGGAAACCAACTCTTATTGTCATATCCAGTGAGAGAGGGACAGAGACGGATAGAGGTCAATGAGAGCGTGCAGGGAAGAGAGATACTAGAAAAATATTTGAATAAAGGAGACAAATGAGACGGGAGTAAAGAAAGAGATTGGAAGAGAGAAATAAAAACAAATTAGACGCAGAAAACATAACAGGAAGACATACGGAGAGTAAGAGAGGTAAAGAGAGAGATAGAGTAAAAGAGGGAACAAAGAGAGAGTGAAAAAGAGGACGAAAGAGAAAATGAGAAAAAGAAGAAGAGAGAAAAAGACATAGAGATATATAAAGAAAGAGAGGGAGAGAGGTTTGATTGTTATGGGTAAGGTGAAGTATCGGGTGGTTGTGTAAGACTATACAGTAAATAATAATGTTATGACGTGATCTGATGAGTGAGTGATGATACTGTTCTCTCTCTCTCTCTCTCCACCCCTCCCCCCTCTTTCTTTCCCTCTCTACCTTCCTCCCCTCTCTCTTTCTTTCCCACTCTACCTTCCTCCCCTCTCTCTTTCTTTCCCTCTCTACCTTCCACCCCTCTCTCTTTCTTTCCCACTCTACCTTCCTCCCCTCTCTCTTTCTTTCCCTCTCTACCTTCCTCCCTTCTCTCTTTCTTTCCCTCTCTACCTTCCTCCCTTCTCTCTTTCTTTCCCTCTCTACCTTCCTCCCTTCTCTCTTTCTTTCCCTCTCTATCTTCCTCCCCTCTCTCTTTCTCCCTCTCTACACCTTCTCCCCTCTCTCTTTCTCCCCCTCTACCCTCCTCCCTTCTCTCTTTCTTTCCCTCTCTACCTTCCTCCCCTCTCTCTTTCTTTCCCTCTCTACCTTCCTCCCCTCTCTCTTTCTTTCCCTCTCTTCCTTCCTCCCCTCTCTCTTTCTTTCCCTCTCTTCCTTCCTCCCCTCTCTCTTTCTTTCCCTCTCTACCTTCCTCCCCTCTCTCTTTCTTTCCCTCTCTACCCTTCTCCCCTCTCTCTTTCTTTCCCTCTCTACCTTCCTCCCTTCTCTCTTTCTCCCTCTCTACCCTTCTCCCCTCTCTCTTTCTTTCCCTCTCTACCCTTCTCCCCTCTCTCTTTCTCCCTCTCTACCCTCCTCCCTTCTCTCTTTCTCCCTCTCTACCCTTCTCCCCTCTTTCTTTCTCCCTCTCTACCCTTCTCCCCTCTCTCTTTCTCCCTCTCTACCCTTCTCCCCTCTCTCTTTCTTTCCCTCTCTACCTTCCTCCCCTCTCTCTTTCTTTCCCTCTCTACCCTCCTCCCCTCTCTCTTTCTTTCCCTCTCTACCCTTCTCCCCTCTCTCTTTCTTTCCCTCTCTACCTTCCACCCCTCTCTCTTTCTTTCCCTCTCTACCTTCCTCCCCTCTCTCTTTCTTTCCCTCTCTACCCTCCTCCCCTCTCTCTTTCCCTCTCTACCTTCCTCCCCTCTCTCTTTCTTTCCTCTCTACCTTCCTCCCCTCTCTCTTTCCCTCTCTACCTTCCTCCTCCCTCTCTACCTTCCTCCCCTCTCTCTTTCCCTCTCTACCTTCCTCCCTCTCTCTTCTTCCTCTCTACCTCCTCCCCTCTCTTTCCCTCTCTTCCCTCCTCCCCTCTCTCTCTTTCCCTCTCTACCTTCCTCCCCTCTCTCTTTCCCTCTCTACCTTCCTCCCTTCTCTCTCTCTTTCCCTCTCTACCTTCCTCCCCTCTCTCTTTCCCTCTCTACCCTCCTCCCTCTCTCCCTCTCCTCCTCTTCCCTCTCTACCTTCCTCCCCTCTCTCTTTCTCCCTCTCTACCCTTCTCCCCTCTCTCTTTCCCTCTCTACCTTCCTCCCCTCTCTCTTTCTTTCCCTCTCTACCCTCCTCCCCTCTCTCTTTCCCTCTCTACCTTCCTCCCCTCCCTCTCTACCCTCCTCCCCTCTCTCTTTCCCTCTCTACCTTCCTCCCCTCTCTCTTTCTTTCCCTCTCTACCCTCCTCCCCTCTCTCTTTCCCTCTCTACCTTCCTCCCTTCCCTCTCTACCTTCCTCCCCTCTCTCTTTCTTTCCCTCTTTACCCTCCTCCCCTCTCTCTTTCCCTCTCTACCTTCCTCCCTTCTCTCTCTCTTTCCCTCTCTACCCTCCTCCCCTCTCTCTTTCCCTCTCTACCTTCCTCCCCTCTCTCTTTCTTTCCCTCTTTACCTTCCTCCCCTCTCTCTTTCCCTCTCTACCTTCCTCCCTTCTCTCTCTCTTTCCCTCTCTACCCTCCTCCCCTCTCTCTTTCTTTCGCTCTCTACCCTTCTCCCCACTCTCTTTCTTTCCCTCTCTACCTTCCTCCCTCCCCTCTCTCTTTCCCTCTCTACCCTCCTCCCCTCTCTCTTTCTTTCCCTCTCTACCTTCCTCCCCTCTCTCTTTCTTTCCCTCTCTACCTTCCTCCCTTCTCTCTCTCTTTCCCTCTCTACCTTCCTCCCCTCTCTCTTTCCCTCTCTACCTTCCTCCCCCCCCTCTCTACCCTCCTCCCCTCTCTCTTTCCCTCTCTACCCTCCTCCCCTCTCTCTTTCTTTCCCTCTCTACCTTCATCCCTTCTCTCTTTCTTTCCCTCTCTACCCTCCTCCCCTCTCTCTTTCCCTCTCTACCTTCCTCCCCTCCCTCTCTACCCTCCTCCCCTCTCTCTTTCCCTCTCTACCTTCCTCCCCTCTCTCTTTCTTTCCCTCTCTACCCTCCTCCCCTCTCTCTTTCCCTCTCTACCTTCCTCCCTTCTCTCTCTCTTTCCCTCTCTACCCTCCTCCCCTCTCTCTTTCCCTCTCTACCTTCCTCCCTTCCCTCTCTACCTTCCTCCCCTCTCTCTTTCTTTCCCTCTCTACCCTCCTCCCCTCTCTCTTTCCCTCTCTACCTTCCTCCCTTCTCTCTCTCTTTCCCTCTCTACCCTCCTCCCCTCTCTCTTTCCCTCTCTACCTTCCTCCCCTCTCTCTTTCTTTCCCTCTCTACCTTCCTCCCCTCTCTCTTTCTTTCCCTCTCTACCTTCCTCCCCTCTCTCTTTCCCTCTCTACCTTCCTCCCTTCTCTCTCTCTTTCCCTCTCTACCCTCCTCCCCTCTCTCTTTCTTTCGCTCTCTACCCTTCTCCCCTCTCTCTTTCTTTCCCTCTCTACCCTTCTCCCCTCTCTCTTTCTTTCCCTCTCTACCTTCCTCCCTCCCCTCTCTCTTTCCCTCTCTACCCTCCTCCCCTCTCTCTTTCTTTCCCTCTCTACCTTCCTCCCTTCTCTCTCTCTTTCCCTCTCTACCCTCCTCCCCTCTCTCTTTCTTTCGCTCTCTACCCTTCTCCCCTCTCTCTTTCTTTCCCTCTCTACCTTCCTCCCTTCTCTCTTTCTTTCCCTCTCTACCTTCCTCCCCTCTCTCGTTCTTTCCCTCTCTACCTTCCTCCCCTCTCTCTTTCTTTCCCTCTCTTCCTTCCTCCCCTCTCTCTTTCTTTCCCTCTCTTCCTTCCTCCCCTCTCTCTTTCTTTCCCTCTCTACCTTCCTCCCTTCTCTCTCTCTTTCCCTCTCTACCCTCCTCCCCTCTCTCTTTCCCTCTCTACCTTCCTCCCTTCCCTCTCTACCACAAAGGTTTCCCTCACAATCATCAATGAAAAATAATGCTGACTGACGATGTCCCATGTAAAGAGTGCGGCAGAATTCGGCCACCACGAAGCATATTGGAAAATGAAGGTTGTCTGACTTGAATGGTTAATGGGAGTCATATTCAGAAGATGATGTTCCACCCAACAATGAAAGGGACAGGTAGATAGTTCGGTCTCCACTACAGGTAGATAGTTCGGTCTCCACTACAGGTAGATAGTTCGGTCTCCACTACAGGTAGATAGTTAGGTCTCCACTACAGGTAGATAGTTAGGTCTCCACTACAGGTAGATAGTTAGGTCTCCACTACAGGTAGATAGTTAGGTCTCCACTACAGGTAGATAGTTAGGTCTCCACTACAGGTAGATAGTTAGTTCTACAGTACAGGTAGATAGTTAGGTCTCCACTACAGGTAGATAGTTAGTTCTACAGTACAGGTAGAGTTTGTTCTACAGTACAGGTTAATAGTTAGTTCTACAGTACAGGTTAGAGTTAGTTCTACAGTACAGGTAGATAGTTAGTTCTACAGTACAGGTAGAGTTAGTTCTACAGTACAGGTTGATAGTTAGTTCTACAGTACAGGTAGAGTTAGTTCTACAGTACAGGTTGATAGTTAGTTCTACAGTACAGGTAGAGTTAGTTCTACAGTACAGGTTGATAGTTAGTTCTACAGTAGAGGAAGATAGTAAAGTCTACAGTACAGGTTAATAGTTAGTTCTACAGTACAGGTAGATATTAAGGTCTACAGTACAGGTAGAGTTAGTTCTACAGTCAATTCTCTATCGCCTAATTTTTTCTGTCCAGAAAAAAAATTATCTTTTTCTTTTTCTTGGTGTTACAAATAGAAGGGTAGAGTGTTACAAGATTTATGACATAATGACATGGTCCAGAGAAATGCAGGACACGTAAGGGTGGTGAGGAACTATTAGTAGTAGTACTGTAGCCACGGGCTGTTATTGTTGTTATTATTATTATTATTATTATTATTATTATCATTATTATTATTATTATTATTATTATTATTATCATCAAACTATTTAAATCTATTAATATCATTTTAACTTATATTGTTGCTAAAACACACTACTGCTGCTGCTGCTGTTTTTTTATGACCTCCAGCCTCCCCCAATAGCCAGATCTTCGCCGCCATTTAATTACCTTATATTAAATATCCTAATACAAAAGTAGCTACCCTGCTGTGTTAAGTTAGGTGAGCTGTAGGTCTTTGCGGCATTTAGTGACTGTTGCCTCATAGTCAATATCTGCGACTGTTATCGGCTTTGGGACCGATGCTCTAGTTCCCCTGGGGCAGAGCAATGCAGACCTAAGCAGAGAGAAGGACAGTCAACATCTCAACCAGGCTGTAACGTAACTTCTGGGCTGTTGCTTCCGTTCAGATATCACCTCCGCGAGTCTGGCATAGAAACATCTTGCACTTGGTCCCATCCCACAAGAGGTTGTGAACACCAGAGGAGTGAAACTGCCTTGATCAACGTTCTGAATTCTCTCCCTATATGCCCTGATTTTGTCATTCTCGTTCCACCTGTGTGCACCATCGAGAGCTAGGTTACAGTGACATGCGTCCATGGGATAGATAATCCTTATGTCAAAGAAGGCTCACTGTTCTGGCGTCCAGAACCCACGAGCACTGACGTCCAGACGGGCTTCTTTGGATTTGTTTGAAGTGATGTGATGGAAATTCTCACCGTCCAAACGAAGGAAGGTCGGTTCTACCCTGACATCATGACAGATTTCCTTCAACATATTTAATGTGAAATCCCTTACTTCGTCATGCCTCATGCATACGAAGCCCCCTTTCTTGCACACCATGGCGTGGTCGATGTCATAGGATGAGCCACACACGAATTGGGAGGGCAAACCTTCTACTGGCCTACCGTACCTTAGACCATTGGCATCTGTAAATTCTTATTTATTTAGACTGAAACATTTCCCCTTAAAGGTAGCGCCCACCTTCAGCGCTATAGCTTTTTTTTCAAGTTCTCTGGCACTTGCAGCATCAGTTACTGCAGTGTATTACTTTGAGTGTGCTGTCGTTCAGTCGTAACGAACCGTCGAATCTTGTTTAATTCGTTCGTATCCACCTGACTTGCTGCAGTCTGAGATATTATGTGCTCAGTGAGGGCTCCCGTGAGCTATACTGAGTTCTAGGTTCGGTGGCAGCAAGCTCCTCTGGATTGGTTAACCCCATTCCTCCCTGTCTCGGTGGTAATGCAAGGATTGACTTTTCTGCTGGGGTTAAGTGAAGGTGTTTCACTAATTTGGGAATAAAATTGACGCTGATGGCCTCTTCCAGAGGGTGGAGGAGGGCTCCGATATCAGGGAAATTGCGCATCAGGTAATTCCAGCGATGCTTGACTCCATGGGTGAATGCCGCAAAAGCCGCATGTGGCTCTGTTTTAGCAATATCAGACAGAGCTTGGATTTCCTTCACCCCTCATTAACCTTTCCCGTTATGTACTCGATCTTGAAGTTCTTCGTGCCAATTACCGCACCTAGGTGTCTTTGGCCATCCTTTGTTATTTTGACCTCACTTCCGCCAAACACCTCCATTGCCCGTTCATAGTGTTCTGGCTTCACAATGAGGAAGGACTTGCTGGCGTTTGGGTGGTACCCTATTTGTGGACCTCGTTATGTTACCAGGTCCCACCACTTTTTGATGTCCTCCACTTTTCCTGCTCCTGTAAGGTCATCATCGTAAGCCACTTGCTTGACCTCGGTTGTTCATATTTTATTGTATGTTGGAGCACGGATAGGCCTAGAGCTTACGTTGTCATGGCAACAGGGTTGCCAAAGGCTTGAGGTGCTCATCTACAATAATCCGATGTTGAATCTCTCCATCGAGGTCCGTGGTAGGAGCCGAGATACTGAAAGTGGGTAACATTAGAGATGGCAATACAGTTAACCTGGTGGACGGTGAAGGTGCGGCTGAACCAGGGGCACGCTGGAAGAGAATCTGAGTTTTGCAGACATTCACCTCAAGGCCGAAGTGTGCATTACGCACATGTGTAGGTGTTCAGCATGTATGTAGGTCGCATTCAGTGCAGGGACGACGGTGAGGTCGTCTGCATACAGAAGTTCAGTAATGGAAGTTGCCGACACCTTTGTTCCTGCCTGGAGTCGTCTTATGTTGAAAAGACCCTTCATTCCATTCTGGATTTCCACCCAACTGGCACGACCAAGGAAGTCAGACATTCGATGCCAGCACACATCCTTGTTTTACCCCGCTTGAATGGGTGCCATTATGCAAGACAATGCCTTTCTTGCCATAGTGGGGTTGCCTTACAATGGCGATTAATTTTGGTGGGCAGCCAAAACGACTGAGGGGCCACCAGAGAGCTTTCCTGTAGACCGAGTCGAAGGCCTTGATAAGGTCGATGAAGGTGACGTACAAGTCACGACGCTGTTCTCTGAACTTTTCCTGTATCTGGCGAGCAGCAAAGTTCACATCAATGGTGCCACGTGATGGTCTAAAGCCACTTTGAGGTTGTTGGAGGAAGTTTTCCGCATCAGGAAGAAGTCGGTTTAGGAGGACTTGGCGATAATCTTACCAACTACGAACAGCAGCGAGATCCCGTGGTAGTTGCCACAGTCTGACCGGTCTCCCTTGTTCTTATAAATATTGATGATGGAGGCGTTTTTAAGACCCTAGGGATTTCCTCCTCCTCCCATATATTCTCCAGGAGAGAGTAGAGGCGGGTCCGTCCTCCTGCTTTGTACAGCTCGCCTAGGATTCCATCAGGTCCTGAGGCTTTGTTGTTTTCATCTATTTGATGGCAATAGCTACCGCATCCAGGGATGGAGGATAGATGAGGTGGGTCAGTTCTGCGTGCTGAGGACCCTGCTGGGTAGTCAGGACATCCTCATTGGTGTTTTGGTTGAGTAGGGAATGATAATGCTATTTCCAGCATTGACAGATGCCTTTTTTGTCTTTAATTAGGGAGTTACCTTCGGATGAGCGGAGGGGGCCACGCTTTGAGTAGTTGGGCCATAAATTGCTTTAGTGGAATTTTAAAAAGTTTACATCTTGTGATGGTTCATCCGCAAATTTTTGCGTTTCACACACTTTATTTTTTTCACCATTCGTTCTTCACATCGCTAAGTATACACTGGGCCATTGTTTTCTTCTGGTGGAAGGTATCAGCTTTGATCTGAGATTAAGGGATGTTCTGCCAGCCACTGAAGGCAACACACTTATTTTCATCAAACCAATTCTGGTGTTATCAATCGATCTGGCTGAGGGGTAGGGAGTGACAGTTTGGCAAAAGTTTTCAAAATCTAATTGCTTGGGTTGGATTATTTGTCTATCGGCCACGCTAATTCCGAATATGTTTGAGTTTTTTACATCATTGCATTAGAAGGTTTGTGGATACTTTTGGGTTTGGCATGAAAAACGCGAAAAAACTGTAAATAATAAAGGGACTGGCAATGTGGCACAACCTGTTAAAATCAAGTTATTGAATTGGATTATTCGACTACTGTGTACACTGGTTCATAATATGCTATTGTTTTACAACTCAATGCGCTACAAATTATGCCGATATTTTTGCTGCAAGTCACCACATACGTATATTTCGAAAACCAGGGCCCAATATTACCAACGGCGTGGATAGATTCCGTGGAATGAATTCAGGACATTCCCGCTCATGGAACATTACCAAACTCCGTATATGTGCCAATGGCAGGCCAATGGCAATATTTACAGAGTTTGTTGAGGCTCCCTGGACGGGAATGCCCTGAATTTATTCCACGGAATCTATTCACGCCGTTGGTAATATTCGTCCCAGGACTGATCAACGAATTCAGCCCAAGTAGCTTGACTTGGACAGTTAAGGACAAAATCTCAGTCCGTACTTTTGAATAAAATATTGTTCAATAGGTGGTGATATTGAAGTGCTGAAAGTTGTTTTTTCTGTGTTGTTTTGCAGTTAGTTCAAAGGGCCGCCACCAAGATGGGTCGTCCTAAGATTAGCAACACTCAGCTGCGCCAGGGTAACGATAAGGTGTTCGGGGTTCGGATGCCTCTGCCATCTAACAAGTTGCCTCTGAACAAGGAAGTTGGAAGTGCCCTGGCTTATGAAGCAGAAAACGAGAGGTTAAGGAGAAGAACAAATGCTTTTGATTATATGGATGCCACCAACAAGGTGACTGAGAAGGTACTGGATGTGTATAGGAAGGCCACTGTCCCCACTATCTCTGAAATCAGGGTGAAAATGAGAGTCCACGACCTGTGGAGGATGCGGAGGGAGACGATGATGATGAAAGGAAATGGACAGAAACAGAAAAGGAAGAAAACGAAGAACGGGAAGCTGAAGATGAGGTTCAAGGATATAGCTGAGAAGTTGTTTGATGTGGCAGACGACAGCAAAGTGCACGAACGAGAGAAAAGCTTCCTGGCAGCCCAGAGGAAACCGGGAAGGGAGGGCTGCATTGATGGCGTTGACAAAATTGTGACTGCCAAGCTGAAAGAAGAGAGGGAGAAGGAAGCGAAGAGGGCAAAGAAAAGGGCTGAGGAAGAGAGGAAAACTGAGAAGATGAGGTCAAAGAGTAAGGAGGAGATGGAGAGGATGTCGTGTAAAGTGTCGGCAGTGGATGACAGTGCTCAGGAAGAAGATAGTGATTATAAGGATGTCAATGACAATGAGTTCAAGGCTATGGTCGACAGGAGAGCAAGATCAGAGAAAAGGAAAAGGGAGAAAGAAGCCGAGGACAGGATCGGAGAAACTGCTGACAGGTTCAAGGTATCCAATGATGCAGTGGCTCACATCGCAAACACCATCAGAGCTGCAGACATCATCATAACTGAAGGGGACAAGTCTAAAGTGACTAACTGGAAGAAAGTGGAGAGAGTCAGGAAGAGGTCACGAGAACAGAAAAAAGAAAAGTTCAGGGGATTCAAGGTCAGAGGTCTCATGGTAGATGAGAGGATCAATGAGAACAAGATAGTGACTGGTGTAGGTGAGAAGAACCACAAGAGATTCGCCATGGAAAAGAGGGAAGACTGTGCAGTGATCGGCTTCCCTGGTGAGGAGTTCCTTGGTCACCTGGTCCCGGTGGGGGGAAAGGGGGTAGACCTGGCCACCAGCCTGCTGGCCTTCCTGGAGGAGCGCGGTATTGACACCACCGACCTCCTGGTTGTCCTTAGCGACGGTTGCAACAAAATGAGTGGCTATAATCACGGTTTCATCGCCGAGTTTGAAAGGCTGTTGGGACGGCCTCTCCTCCACATCCACTGCCTGATCCACAGTCTGGAGAAGCTCTTCGGCCATCTATTCAACCATTACGCTGGCCCAACCACTGGTCCCGCCTCCTGGAGTGGTGAGGAGGCTCGGAAGCTGACCGGCAACGTGTGGGACCTTCCGGTGGTTGAATTCCAGGCCGTCACCAACACCTACCTCAGGTCTCTCCTGGATGCCATCCCCTCCATCGTCTGGGAGGAGTTCAGCTGGGACACCCGGTATCTGTTGGAGATGGCCAAGACGGTGGAGTCCGGCCACATTGAGGAGAGATGGGCCAGGGCACGGGCCGGAGCCATGACCAACGCCAGATGGCAAAACACGGAGAGCAGGGAGCTGAGGGCCTACATGAGCACCACCTCCCCCAGCGAGTCACAGAGACGGATGACCTCCTTCATCATCATTATCTACGTGCCCTCCTTCCTGGAGATCAGGCAGAGGAATCTGCTACTGGAGGGCCCACGCCACCTCCTCGCCATCATCAACCGGGTGAGGACGTACTGCACCCTGGAGGAAGTGGAGCTGCTTACTCCATACCTCCAGTTCAACGGTTACTTCGGCCAGCACGAGGTGGTGCTGGTCTCACTGCTGGCCTCCATGGACAAGAGTGAGAGTGAGTTGGCCCTAAACATCATCAAGCAGCTGAGGAAGAAGGAAAAAAGGCACAAGAGAAAGACAGTGAGGAAAGTGAGGAACCCTCAACTGAATCTGGCAGCCACCAAGCTGTCAGAGTTGGTTGATCTGCAGAAGGCCAGCTCCTCCCCTCCCATCCTGTTCCAGCACAGTGACCAGGAACTGGAGCAATTTCTGGAGGAACCGTACAGTGAGCCAGGTCTGCCCTGCACCACCACCGCAGTGGAAAGAGGAGTGAAGCTCACCACGGAGGCGGCAGACGTGACCAGCTCTGCCTGGCAGCAGGACCAGGTCACCTGGAACAAGCTGGAGGCCAGGAAGAGAAACAAGCGGAGGGCTAAGAAAGAGGGCTACCAGTGCTAGACTGTGGGGACACTGGGACTGAGGGGACACTGTGGGGACAGCCAATGTTAGTGTGCCAACTGTGCTAGTGTGCTGCTGATAAATTGAAGCATACATGCCAATAATAAAGAATGTCTACCATTATTCTTGTTTTTTTTTATGTCGAACCGAAAAGTATCCACAAACCTTCTAATGCACTGATGTTAAAGATTCAAACATATTCGGAACCAGCGAGGCCGATAGACAAATAATCCAACCCAAGCCACTTGATTTTGAAAACTTTTGCCAAACTGTCACTCCCTACTGAGGGGTCTTTCTGCAGGTTCATGTGATGACAGCGTCGAAGATACCCCATTCGGTACTCGGATTTAGGTTGTTTGTTGTTGGCTTGTTTATCAGCCCATAATCGAGCTGCTCTCTGAAAGTATGTTTTACCCTCACTCACACACATACCACTTAGTGTTAAAACTTCTTCTGGAGGCTTTTTGCCTTCGCCGTTTTGGGACTCGATTGAGACAATGATCTGTGTCACAATGGCCTTAGCTATGCATGGCTCGGGTGATGAGGACATTTCGACGAACTCTTTCTCTGATAATGTTTGGATAATGGGTGTTGCCACGAACCCTTGAACTTGTCGGCCTGTCTAAACAAGGTATTGGTGATAGCCAGGTTGTGCTCAACACACTTGCTGATGAGGAGTAGCCCATTGAGAAAAAATTTGTCTACCTCGCATCTCGCTATGGCATTGAAGTCACCGAGAAGCACAACCTTATCTTGTCTGGGGATAGAGGTTCGCACACTGCCAAGGTCAGCATAAAAGACCTCCTTGATGTCATCCTCTGCATCTAGTGTTGGGGCATATGCACTGATGAAGAAGGTATGACGTGAGTGATTCAGTGGGACTCGGAGCGTCTTGAGGCGCTCTTTGATCCCAACAAGCATTTCAATTAGCCTATGTAGGATGGATTAGCGAATGGTAAAGCAAACTCCATAAATGAGGTTTCTCTCTGCAGCACGCTTACCCTTTCAGAAGATGTACAGTTGGACCCCTGTTCTGGGGGTCCACCCTCGTCTGGGAGCCGGGACTCACTAATGGCTGCTATGTCGATGTTGTACCTAGACAGCTATTCTACTACAACGACGGTTCTTCTTCCTGGGCACTGTTACGACCTTGTCTTGTTTTTCTATTATTTTTTATAACATGCTTCCATGTTGTTCCATATTATTCCTGTAATGATGTGTTATATTTACTATTATATAATCTAGTCACCTTACCCTGTGCTGTTAAGGTTCTAACTGTTATTATTTGTTCAAGCCCATCTTATTTCTTCATTTAGTATTGTAACAAGTATTCTTTGTTTCTGTAACGACCATCTGCATCGTTAAACGACCCATGATTCACCCGCGGGTCGCATTGGCGGGAGCCGACCCTATATATAGTACTCCACCAGCAGACGGAGTTCAGCCCAGTCCTCTTGTCATTCAGTTCACGCTCTTTTGAGTGACACCCGTCACCTGTTACTTACACTTCATTTTATTTTGTGTTGTTCCTGTCGCCACCAATGTGGTATATCTATGTGAGGACCTATTCATGTCTCTTATGTGTCCATCAGTGTTTGCTTAGATACATTTAAGTAATTCAGTGTTGTTTCATGATAGTTAATTTCAGTGTTAGTTTCGATATGTTTATGCAGTGTTAACGTAATCCAATGCTTTATTTTTATTCTTTTGATGTTTCGATGTTTTAGTATCATTTGTGTCTTAAAGGTTTCGATAGTGAATCAATTTGTTGTGACAGCCTACGAGGCTCTTTATTGCGTTAGTATTTTATTTAATTAAATTCTTAAAGGT
The DNA here is from genome assembly GCA_958450375.1 of Homarus gammarus. Lineage (NCBI taxonomy): Eukaryota > Metazoa > Arthropoda > Malacostraca > Decapoda > Nephropidae > Homarus > Homarus gammarus. The sequence goes on along the minus strand of CAUDMG010003644.1, from coordinate 251,399 downwards.
TTACTTTATTTATTTTTATTCCCTTTTGATTTACTTCACTTTTCTTTTTGTTTGGTTACGCCTAGAACCTGGATATTAAAGTAAATTAAGAGACGGCGTAACAGCACTTATTTGTGCCAGTATCCAGAAGGGTCCTAACATTCCATGCAGCGACCATAAGTGGTTTTACATTTTGCTTTTACTCTGAACTATTAAGTTTCCCACCGCATAAGGGTGACCTTACTGGGTGCGGTTGCCCAGTTAGGTTTATTTTTTTTATGCAAGCTATGGTCAGGGGACCTTTTCTAGCTCTCTTTTCATGTGGAGTGAGCAGAGTGCCACGTGGAAAGGGCTGCTCAGTCGCTCAGACAGGACCGGATTGCACTGCTACCTAGATCCCAGTGCATAAACGACCATCTTATCTATGCCGCCCATGTGCAGAGTTGTGACTAGAGACTCCCGGCAGTCATCTCTGCCTGTCCCCGTCGCCACTCGTCCATCACCAGAGGACTTTTGGGGGTTTTGTGGGTTCTGATGATGATCATGGAAGGTATGATGAGGTAGATGGTGGCTGTGCATGAGTTTATTTATGTGGAAAGGCAAGAGTGCTGGATGCAATAAAACATCTTGACTCTTCCTTTTCCTAATCCAGTGGTACAGGTAGCTGCAACGCCTGGGGAGAGGGAGAGTTACCATGGACTACCGATAGCCCAGTTTGTTGGGTTTCACCTTAGTAGCCTATCCATCTTGCAATGCCTTCATCCGCCAGTGAAGTCGTTGGGTCGTAAATTGATCACCTCTTCCGCCTATACCGCCGTTGGGGTCTTAGTGGGGCTCTGTAAGCATGTATGGCTGATGCGGGGCTCCACTGCAGATTTTTCGTTTGGGGTTTACTCCCATAGCCTTATACCTACCACGGTTAATCGCATGGCAGCAAGGCAGTGGTTGGCAGGCGCCAGGGCGTGTCCACATGCCAGTGGGCCTGTATGTCTTCCACTTCTGCTCCGAGATCCCCCTGCTGGTTTAACCTGGGCCCACGAGGCACCCAGTTACCGTGTGTTGCCACGAGGAGGCACAGCAGGAGTCTTGATGGTGAAGAGGCTGTGTACTCGCAGGGGAAGACTTACGCAAGGTTGCTTTCTTGTTTACCACGAGGGCTAGCCAGCGGCTGTAGCTGAAAGCGAGAGAAAGCAAGCAGGGCCTGCACCTTAACACTAACATAATGCTGCCACAGTAGATGCATTTCACATACTATGCGCGCACACGCACTCACACGCACACTAGTCGCTCCCCTCCCTTCACAAACACAATCCAATGAGTTCTGTATTAATTATTATAATAAACCTTTATTGAATATTTGTGTTTATTTAACAGGCACCAATTCTCTGTTAAACTCACAACATCAGACGGTATATAACTCTAGTTAGATACACTATTACATGCATATTCAACTTTGTATTAGCTGGTGAGGATTACGATACCCAAATTTACATACATATTGATTTACCTTATAAATATATTGTACATAGTAATCAACAGGTGTATATATGAATACTTACTGACTATGGTAAGTGAAAGGCGCGTTGTGTCACTATGTGTGACAGTAGACAGTTGGGACGGTCTGGTGTGTCACTAAGTGGGACCGTTAACAGTGGGGACGGGCTGGTGTGTCACTAAGTGGGACCGTTAACAGTGGGGACGGGCTGGTGTGTCACTAAGTGGACAGTAGACAGTGGTGACGGGCTGGTGTGTCACTAAGTGGGACAGTAGACAGTGGGGACGGGCTGTTGCGTCACTAAGTGGGACAGTAGACAGTGGGGACGGGCTGGTGTGTTACTAAGTGGGACAGTAGACAGTGGGGACGGGCTGGTGTGTTACTAAGTGGGACAGTAGACAGTGGGGACTGGCTGGTGTGTCACTAAGTGGGACAGTAGACAGTGGGGACGGGCTGGTGTGTCACTAAGTGGGACAGTAGACAGTGGGGATGGGCTGGTGTGTCACTAAGTGGGACAGTAGACAGTGGGGATGGGCTGGTGTGTCACTAAGTGGGACAGTATACAGTGGGGACGGGCTGGTGTGTCACTAAGTGGGACAGTAGACAGTGGGGACGGGTTGGTGTGTCACTAAGTGGGACAGTAGACAGTGGGGACGGGCTGGTGTGTTACTAAGTGGGACAGTAGACAGTGGGGACGGGCTGGTGTGTTACTAAGTGGGACAGTAGACAGTGGGGACGGGCTGGTGTGTCACTAAGTGGGACAGTAGACAGTGGGGACGGGCTGGTGTGTCACTAAGTGAGACAGTAGACAGTGGGGACGGGTTGGTGTGTTACTAAGTGGGACAGTAGACAGTGGGGACGGGCTGGTGTGTCACTAAGTGAGACAGTAGACAGTGGGACGGGCTGGTGTGTCACTAAGTGGGACAGTAGACAGTGGGGACGGGCTGTTGTATCACTAAGTGGGACAGTAAACGGTGGGGACAGGCTGTTGCGTCACTAAGTGAGACAGTAGACAGTGGGGACGGTCTGGTGCGTCACCGAGTTGTACAGTAGACAGTGGGGACGGTCTGGTGCGTCACCGAGTGGTACAGTAGACAGTGGGGACGGTCTGGTGCGTCACCGAGCTGTACAGTAGACAGTGGGGACGGTCTGGTGCGTCACCGAGTGGTACAGTAGACAGTGGGGACGGTCTGGTGCGTCACCGAGTGGTACAGTAGACAGTGGGGACGGGTTTGTGGAACTATTCAGGCCCTGGGACGTTGTGGAAGAGGCAAGTTGTGACAGGTGGTTGTAGATGGCGTCAGTGCGGGATTTAGACCTGTGGAGGCCCATGGGCAGCCTCTTTGTGGAGGCCCCCCTCATTATAACTACCCAAGAGGGTGGGGTGGCGAGTGAAGCGAGCCTAAACATCTGGGAGTTCCGGGGGACGCTGTAAGCCCCCCGGGAAAATTTTGAAATTTGAACACTTCTTTGGAGAATTTTGAAGCCATATGCCGTTATATTGAGGAAATTAGAACATTGAGAAATATTTAATTAACTGTATATTTATTGAAAGTGTACAAATTCCCAACACACACACACAAAAGTGAGACATGACTGGAGCCATTCATGTGGTTTCAAGTCGACCAGCCCTGATATAGCTACTACCGCTCATGTGGAGGCCCCTGGGCAGCTGCCCACTTTGCCCACTCCTGAATCCGGCCCTGGATGGCGTCCCCTGTCGGTGGCCAGACACAGGCTCAGCACCGCACAACACCTCAACATTACTGTAGATATAGCCTGTGGTAAAATTTGTAATTCACTTATTCAAGTAAATTATTCTTACTATTGTACGATACTTTACCATCGTCAACACAAACTCTTGGTTTCACTTATGGTCAGGCATTAAAATGTACACTTTTACTTAATTGTTTTTATTAAGTAAGCAGTTTGTTAGCAGGGATAGCAATTAATAAACACAAGTTCACAAGCACTCTTATGGTAATATTATCCAGGAAGGAGAACTGACTCGACACGTCAAAGGTTCAGAGTAATTTTGAGGTCATTAGGCAACTAGCTCAGCTCTGCGTCCTAGCTTAAGTGCAAAACTTACACACACTCTAACATCTCTAATATAATAATAATAAGACCTGTGTGTCTGGGAAGTTGGTAATCCGGTTTCAGAGTCTAGGTTAAGAGAGGCCTCTGCATAAGATATTACTGTTAATATACTGTAACTGCAAACGGTCCAGTCAAATTAGTTCGAAAATTGGAAAATATATATATTAAGATGAAATTTTACATACATACTCCTGAACTCCATATAAATCAAAGTGAAAAGAGTTCCCCTCCGTCCTAGGCGGGGGATCTTCCTTTTTTGGCCCCAAACGCCCACTCAAAAGGGGGCTTCCGATTACTTTTTCGCATTTTCCGGCTAAACTATGCATCAAACGACAAAATTTTATAGACTAAAATTCTGTAAACAATATTATATATATATATATATATATATATATATATATATATATATATATATATATATATATATATATATATATATATATATATATATATATATTCATATTTCCCATAGGTTGTTACAGTTTTTTGTGTAATCTACCTCTGAATTCGGGGGAAACTATTTGCGCGGAATGAAAAAAAAAACAATGATATTCTCGCAAGGTTTTCGGCAAATAACTCGAAAACGCTAAGTTTTTCATTAAAAATGCATCCATTTGAAATTATAAAGTAGAAAATTCCCCATTTTAATAAATAAGAATTAAATTTGTGTAAATTTTTTTAAGCTTTTCCTTATTCACTGGAAAAATATATATTTTCCAGGTATGACTTAATAAACTGCTGTTACCCGAGTGAAACTACTCGGCATACAATCAGTATGGGGCCCGCAAGTGGTTGTTTTTACTTTGGTAATAGTTTAACAGATGGAAAACCAGTGGTTGTGAAGGACGGCATGAAGAACTTTAGACGTGTAAGTCAAGTCCGAAAAGACAGTCATTTCGAAAAAATTATAAAAGTGGATACCATTGAAATGCATATAGTTTGCAGACGTGAGTACATCAAAGAAAAAACATTGCCAAGGATTGAAAAAAACAGAAACTAGTAAACAGAATCAGTGTACTGTATTGCGATCACAAGAACAATTTGATTTCAGAAGGAATTGTTTGTTTTGTAGCGGAAAATGTGACATTCTTCCGGAAAAGAAAAAAACCTGCAGGGAAAATCCAAGTAATTAACGAGGATCGAACTTTAACTCTGAACGATAGACTATTGAAGAATGTTGAACGACGAATGGGGTGAGAAGGTGTTGAGGCTATTAAAAAGTGGGATTTGTCTTGTAGCAGAAGAATCTCACTATCACGGAAAATGCTTATCCAAATTTGCATGTAACCATTAACTAAAATAAGAGGACGCCCACAAGATGAAGACGTGACTTCTGCTTTCGAAAAGGTCTGTGCCGTTATTGATGACTGACGAATGCTAGTTTTCTTTACATGGTTTGATGAAGAAATTCGATGAATATTTGATGGTTATTCAACAAAAGATATTTGTACAAAGAGCATCGAGCGTCAAAAAAAGACTTTTGAATCGAACTTCAGCTGAAATCTTGTTCGATGAGAATACAGCTCTAACTGTACCTAAGGACAAATTCTTGAGTTATCTAAAAAACAGTGAGCGTCTAATTATGTAATTGAAACAGAGTTTTGAGAAAGAAGGTGTTGAGACATATTGCCACAGATGATGCTCATGTAATAATTGTTCAAAGAGCTACCAATGGATCCTATCAGCATAACTCCGTTGTTGTAGTTGGACAGGATGTAGATCTTCTAGCTCTGCTCATTGCTCTTGCTCCAGAAGACAAAGATATTATGTTTTTAAAAGAAGCTCACGGTAACCTTAGGTCAAGATTTTATAGTTCTCGAGATTTACAGCGCTCAAATATTCTAAAGAACTGCAAAGAATCAATTTTGGTAGTTCATGCTTTAAGTGGCTGCGACAACGTCCTCACATTACGGGTTTGGAAAAATGAAAACTATAATTCTCCTGTACAAAGATGACTCTCTGCAAGAAATGGTATCGGTGTTCAACAATCCTCAATCGACTCATGATGAAGTTCAGCCGTTGGAGAGCTCGTTCTCACTCTGTACAAAGCCCCACAAACTGAAACAAGTCTCAATCGTTACTCATTTCACTCTCTTAAAAAATCTGTTAGTCACTCAAATAATGCTGTGTTATTATCAAGTCTTCCGCCCACTTCTGCAGCAGCTAGACAACTTTTTTATCGTGTCTTTCACCAAGTTCAGACTTGGCGAGGAGAAACACTTCAGCCTGAGTTGAGGGGCTGTCACCTGTCTACGCAACTGAGGCACCAGCCCCCACAAATATTTTGAAGCTTATTTCATGTGGCTGCAAATTAAGGTGCAGCAAGCAGTGTGGTTGTGTAAAATCTGGAGTACAGTGTTCTTTAATGTGCTGTAATTGTCATGACCCAAAGTTGTCTGAATTCCGAAACTGCAGATGATATCACTGATGACCTTATTGTGACTAATGAAGAGGACTTTTCAAGTACTTAATGGCATCATCTTTAACTATAAAAACGTGGAATAGACCTAAAGAGGAAACCACTATAAAAAAAAAGTTCCAAAAACTCTACCTCAAAGGTGGTGTGGAAATGAGTTTATGTTACAGATTTATTCAATGAGTCGGAAAAAGTTTTGAAAATTGTTTCAAGGAAATATATTTCATTGAACCTATAGAGAATTTTACGCTCTGCAATTTTAAATATATGCTTTTTTAATTAAAAACTGGGCATTTTTTAGTCATATGCTGAAAACCTTGAGCGAGTATCAATTTTTTCACTACAAACGAAAAGTTCCCCAGAATTCAGACATGGATTATACAAAAACTGTAACGTCTATGTGAAAAATAAATAGATACAATCTTGTTTAAAATCTTATTTGCAGTAGTTTTGTGTTTATAAAACATTATCGTCTGATGCATAGTTAGGCCGAAAATTTCGAAAAACTTAATCGGAATCCCCCTTTTGGGGGCGTTTGGGACAAAAAAGGGGGATGCTCCCCCAGACGATGGGGAATTCTTTTGATCTTATCTCTATAGCCTTCAGAAGTATGCATTCAAAATTTCATCATAATATAAAGTTTTTCCACCCAAAATCCTAATTTGACTGGACTAGTAATGCAAAATTCCCGAATCAGGTTCACTTATAGTAAGTTACGTCCAAAAGTAGCTGGCAAAGAAAAGTAAAGTGACTGGTGTATATAAAAATGAGTGCTCTCTCTCTCTTAATTTCTCTGATAGCAAAGGTAAGTTAAACACCAACTACCATTACCATCTTGGCCAGCTTTATGATGGAGTGAGAAGACAAAATGTTAAGGCGTTTTCAGTTGTCTTTCAGTCAATATGTCTCCATGTGAGTCTCATGACCTTCACTCGGGTGCGCTACACTCCGCTCAACTCTGTTTTCCAAGACCAGTCTTACAATCAATTCCCAGAATTCTTTGATTCTTTAATCAACTCTACACTAGTAGGTATGACACAGACATATAAACACAGTAGCACATTCATACCATCACACCTCAGACGTCGTGTTAGGCTACTTTTTAATTTATAAGTGGCATGGTTAGTGAGTTGTTATACAACTTAGATCTAACTGGAGGTTTAGTGGATGCGGGAGGTAAAGGAGGGTACTCTGACACACTGTAAGGTGAGAGGGAACTTGCCCGTAATAAGGTGTACGGTGTTGTGCACTACCAGACGTAAGGGTTCTACGGTGTAAATCGTCAAATGATTGATCAATAACTTGTTCACTACTGTCAATTAAAGTGTGTCGCTGTGAATGCGCCTGTGTTTCTTGCAAATTTACCTGTGGTTCAGTGTCAACACCAGTGCCAGTAGCTATCCCTGTGTCAGACGGTGTTAGGTTCTAAATAATAAGTTCTATATACAGGAGAGAACACAAACACCTGTATAGTTTTGTAGGTTCGGTTTACTGGATAAGAGTATGTACACAGAGGAGAGCAGCGGTCTCCCTGGCTAGGCTCCTTGTCAACTGCTATAGGCGACGTATGGCAAGTGATACATTAGCAGCTTCCATACGTCGCCAGGCACATTAATTAAGCGTGTGGGATATGGTAATAACATTGCCACACGCTGCTAGCTAGGCTGAATAAATAATACATAAATGGAGCACATACATAATATACATACATGATATATAATCCAGCATACATAATATACATACAGACGGGACTGCCTTTTCTGATTGATCTGAGTCACTATTATAATGCTCCGCCAAGTTCACAATGTCTAAACCCGTTATTTAAGAAAATCTATCTATATAAAACAAAGAAGTATGTCTGTGTGTTTGTGTGTCCGCACGAGAATATCAGAAACTACTTTACCAATCTGTAGTGATGATGGATGGTGTTATATGTAGTGATGATGGATGGTGTTATATGTAGTGATGATGGATGGTGTTATATGTAGTGATGATGGATGATGTTATATGTAGTGATGATGGATGATGTTATATGTAGTGATGATGGAGGTGTTATATGTAGTGATGATGATGGATGGTGTTATATGTAGTGATGATGGATGGTGTTATATGTAGTGATGATGGATGGTGTTATATGTAGTGATGATGGATGGTGTTATATGTAGTGATGATGATGGATGGTGTTATATGTAGTGATGATGGATGGTGTTATATGTAGTGATGATGGATGGTGTTATATGTAGTGATGATGGATAGTGTTATATGTAGTGATGATGGATAGTGTTATATGTAGTGATGATGGATAGTGTTATATGTAGTGATGATGGTTGGTGTTATATGTAGTGATGATGGATGGTGTTATATGTAGTGATGATGGATAGTGTTATATGTAGTGATGATGGATGGTGTTATATGTAGTGATTATGGATGGTGTTATATGTATTGATGATGGATGGTGTTATATGTATTGATGATGGATGGTGTTATATGTAGTGATGATGGATGATGTTATATGTAGTGATGATGGATGGTGTTATATGTAGTGATGATGGGTGGTGTTATATGTAGTGATGATGCATGGTGTTATATGTGGTGATGATGGATGATGTTATATGGAGTGATGATGGGTGGTGTTATATGTAGTGATGATGGATGGTGTTATATGTAGTGATGATGGGTGGTGTTATATGTAGTGATGAATAGACAATAAAATAATAACAGTTTAATGCTAAAAAAATATACTTTGCTGTACCGTTGTAGTGAAAAATATGGTGGAACTTACATACACCGTTAATGAACTATTGATGGAAGAAGAAGTTTTGGGGACTGAACAGTGAGACAATGTGGAACCTCCCGGAGGGTGGCGTCCTACCGTGGCCTAGCGGATGAGCAGCCCGGAGGGCGGCGATCTCGCTAATTATCCATAAATGCCAAACAATAAAATAAAATTACAATATCCTTGCCCATGCACTTACAGTAAATGATTTTAATTATGAGTAAAATAATTAAAGTATCAATAAATGAGCAGGTGAAAAATACTGGAGTTAGATTACGTCAGTAATAAAAGTCAATTGTATGACTTTTCTTGTTGCAGTGTTTACATACTAAAGGCTGTTTGACTTTTGTGCCAGAGTTCTTTTAGGTTTTATCCATTTCACGAAATGTATTGTGATTCACGTGACCCCTGGTTAGCTAACAAGAAAAATATTGTTTTGATAGTGTAACTGTTCATTTTGAGTAACGTCGTTATGATTAGTTCTCAATTCCCTGGTGTTGAGTAAGACATTGTCATGCATGTCTTTGGTATTATTCAGTGATGCAGTGAGCTATAAGAAATAACATAACCTACCGCCTGGTATCCCTGTACCCAGTTATCACCGGTTACGCCATTATTCCCCAATTATTCAGTCTCCCTCACTCTCCCCTTGGTGTGTGAGGGCCTACACCCCTTAGCCAGCCTCAAACATAAACAAGTACCTCCCTCACTCTCTCCTCCCTCAATACCTCCTCCACCTCCACCATCTTACGAGTATAACACAAAGAAGAAAAGAGAATGAAAGAAAAATAAGAAGTATGAGAAAAGTAAAGAAATAAAATAAAAATAAATAAGTAAGAAAAGATAGATATATTTTGTTAAATAACCGTTTCACGTGCCCAGCAACCCATCACACTCTACCAAACGTAGTTTTAACGCATATTTATTTTGTTTGTTAAATAATAAGTGTTAGAAAGCGGATTAACCCCCCCCCCCCTTGCCACCCTGCCCAGCCAACTGATTGTTACCAACCAGAGAGGATACAGTCAACACCTCCACTTTGCTTAACGCGTCGATTAGTGAGCCTGTGATGGAAGCGTTACTTTTTTGCACCGTTAACACTGACCCAGACCGTGTTGCAGGATGCGCACAACTTACCCCGAGGGCTCACTACATGTATCCCGTTGGTTTGCATGCACTTGCTTCATGCTTTGTATGTTGTTGCAATCTTCTGTATTTATTCGGAGTGCCCTTAGTGTTTGTAGGCATTTTATTTGCTGCTGTCCTTGTGAACATTTTGGTTCAGTAGGATACTCTGGAGTTTTAAAGTCCAGGGAGGATCCTTTCCCGTGATCTTGCCGTGGGCTAGGTGAGGATTTGTCCTTTTGTCCTCCGAACCAACATTTAGCTGTGGCATGTCCCTTACTTTTGCAAATTTTGTAAAACGGTGCCTTTTTGGTTTGGTCCCTGTGATAGTTTATGTTTGTTCTTTAGAATTGGTTACGAGAGCTACTGGTAGAGCCCTAGAAGTAGTTTCCACCGCATCAGAAATTTCCTCCACGTAATCTACAAGCTTTGTCCCTGGTTTATATTCCTTCTTTCTGGCTGCCTTGCGTGTAGTTCTTGTAGCACCATGATAAACTGTAGGAACTAAATGATCTTGTAGACATTTTCCCATGTTATATTTCCTTCGTCATCAAACCAATTTGAGGATGTTATGTAAATTTCGAGATCCATCCTAGTGTGCCTGGCTATAGCCTGTGCTTATTGAGCGTCGCGAACAAACACACTGGTACTTGTACGCTCTGCCATCTTGAAGACCCAAATGAGGCCACCTCCTTTTGTTAAGGGCCCAAAAAAGGATATGAATGTTTCTTAAAAGTTATATAGTCAAAAGTGTTTTCTTCAAAGGCTGAAGCGTAAATCATTCTGTGTGCCTTACTACCAGTTTTGACGTTGATTCGGATGCAAGAGATTTTATCCCCATCGTTAGTAACATCATTGTTTCGCATTACGTTTTGTACTCACGCAGAAATGTTAAGGGATAAAAATCTGCATCTTCTGCTGTAAATTCTTGTGCCTTGATGTTATTTGAAAGTATTTTTTCAGTTTGACAGACCGATGAAGTCTGTGGGTTAGTGGAACCACCTGTGGCCATTGTTGCTGTGTTTGTTAAAGCGTTATTAACAGGTAAAGGTAATGGGTAAATGTTACGTGAAGTAAGTTGTCTAATGTGTAAGTCCTCGAACTGAGAATCTATTAAATTTTCAAAGCTAATTCAGGAGTCAGTAGGTGTTAACTCTATTTGGCTAATTTGTGGTCATTCTTCACTAGCAGCTGCAGCTACCTCCTGTGAGTCTGGAGATGACTGGCTATCTGAATCTGAGTCATTTATTTTCTGTTTGAAACACAAACATTTTGGAAGAGGGTCCATAAATAGGGTTTGTATCAGCATAGCACGCATTAAGTTGCCACTCAAGGAGTAATGCAAAAGTATTTATAATGAATCATGGAAATGAAGAGAAAGAGAATTAAAAGTATACAGTATATACTTTGTGTGAGTTCTCTCTTACTTTATAAATGTGTTTATTTAGTTTTACTTCTAGGCCGTTGTGCATATAGTCTATCTTATATTGACTATGTGTGAAGACTTCTGGAAGTTCACTTGTGTTTGTGTAGTCTGTAAAATATTGATTGTTTATGATCTACCTGACCGAAGAATCCGTAGTTTCGACGCCAGGTGGTGACGTCCTACTCTTGGAAGGATGACGTCACACGTCTTGCAACGATCAACCATGGGGTGACCATTCTTGGGACGATCACCCTGGGGCTGACCTTGCTTATGGCGATCACCCTGGGGCTGACCTTTCTTTTGCACTGGAGAGGCTTGATTGTTTAGGCAAGAGGCTGCTTGCTTGTCTGCTTGTCTGGAATCACGATGACAACCTTCCTAGTACTCCTGTGTTATAGTGCTGGCTGCTGGTTGGCTGGCTGGGACACTAAGACTCGGTTGGTGTCGGCTCCACTCGGGTCACCATGAGCTGTGTGCTCGTGTTGGGGGCTGACCCCTATGTCAGCAAGTCTTTATATTGTCTTTGTTGCCACTGGGTTTCTGTGTACACGTTTTACAAGTGTTTATAACAAATGTTTCTTATTTTCTTAGAAAATGTTTTGTTTGATGATGATTCACTTAGTGTGTCACTTGTGTCACTTGAGTACTGCACTAGTTTATAGTATTCGTCTCACCGTTTGCCACCAAGTGTGACAGCTGTTTTGGTATCACACAAATTGTTTTAATTAAGTTCTGAAACTCTTAAGTGGCAGGGCTCTATGTAAATACTTCTGGGCGTTTTTTGTTTTATTGCTGAAAGCAGGTGTACAGTATATATACAGATACAGTCTGAGAAAATAAATGTCAATTCTCTCTCGGGAAGTGTTGTGAATATCAACTTGAGATAACACTTATGTTAAGTGTGAACTTCCCTGTCTAGTGGTAGTAAGTGAACTGGCCCTCTCTAGGGTGTGAGAGAGCGAAGCGGAGCGAGTGGTGTTTAATGAATCCTGGCTCGGCCCCTGTGATAGATGCACTCTCAGTGATCTAGTTGTGAATCACTTAGTGAATCACTTGGTGAATAACTTGGTGAATCACTTGGTGAATCACTTGGTGAATCACTTGGTGTCATTCATTGGGGTGTATTTATATAAAGCAAAGGTGCTGTTACAGCCCGTCCCCACTGTCTACTGTCCCACTTAGTGACACACCAGCCCGTCCCCACTGTCTACTGTCCCACTTAGTGACACACCAGCCCGTCCCCACTGTCTACTGTCCCACTTAGTGACACACCAGCCCGTCCCCACTGTCTACTGTCCCACTTAGTGACACACCAGCCCGTCCCCACTGTCTACTGTCCCACTTAGTGACACACCAGCCCGTCCCACTGTCTACTGTCCCACTTAGTGACACACCAGCCCGTCCCCACTGTCTACTGTCCCACTTAGTGACACACCAGCCCGTCCCCACTGTCTACTGTCCCACTTAGTGACACACCAGCCCGTCCCCACTGTCTACTGTCCCACTTAGTGACACACCAGCCCGTCCCCACTGTCTACTGTCCCACTTAGTGACACACCAGCCCGTCCCCACTGTCTACTGTCCCACTTAGTGACACACCAGCCCGTCCCCACTGTCTACTGTCCCACTTAGTGACACACCAGCCCGTCCCACTGTCTACTGTCCCACTTAGTGACACACCAGCCCGTCCCCACTGTCTACTGTCCCACTTAGTGACACACCAACCCGTCCCCACTGTCTACTGTCTCACTTAGTGACACACCAGCCCGTCCCCACTGTCTACTGTCCCACTTAGTGACACACCAGCCCGTCCCCACTGTCTACTGTCCCACTTAGTGACACACCAGCCCGTCCCCACTGTCTACTGTCCCACTTAGTGACACACCAGCCCGTCCCCACTGTCTACTGTCCCACTTAGTAACACACCAGCCCGTCCCCACTGTCTACTGTCCCGCTTAGTGACACACAAACCCGTCCCCACTGTCTACTGTCCCACTTAGTGACACACAAACCCGTCCCCACTGTCTACTGTCCCACTTAGTGACACACCAGCCCGTCCCCACTGTCTACTGTCCCACTTAGTGACACACCAGCCCGTCCCCACTGTCTACTGTCCCACTTAGTGACACACCAGCCCGTCCCCACTGTCTACTGTCCCACTTAGTGACACACCAACCCGTCCCCACTGTCTACTGTCCCACTTAGTGACACACCAGCCCGTCCCCACTGTCTACTGTCCCACTTAGTGACACACCAACCCGTCCCCACTGTCTACTGTCCCACTTAGTGACACACCAGCCCGTTCCCACTGTCTACTGTTCCACATAGTGACACACACCTGCCCGACCCCACTGTCTACTGTCCCACTTAGTGACAAACCAACCCGTCACCACTGTCTACTGTCCCACATATTGACACACCAACCCGTCCCCACTGTCTACTGTTCCACATAGTGACACACCAGCCCGTTCCCACTGTCTACTGTTCCACATAGTGACACACCAGCCCGTTCCCACTGTCTACTGTTCGAACATTAACCCACTGTTTTCTCGGCCGTAGGTCTGGGCTTACAACTACCCCTAAGTCTCTTTCACAAGTCGACTAAGTCGACTTCTCTAGGTTGATGTTGTTAAGGCTGTATACATTGACAGTATTTGTTCTTCCAATATTAAGTACACTGCAATTGCTGGTGTTGAATTTCATTTGCCATTTTTCTGACCACTCCCGTAGTTTATTTAAATCCTCCTGTAGTGCATTTGCATCCTGCCCTGAATAAATCTGCCGCCCTATTTTGGTGTCATCCGCAAACTTGCTTATGTCACTGCTGATCCCAGTATCTAGATCGTTTATGTAGATTATGAACAAGAGTGGGCCTAGTACTGACCCCTGGGGAACCCCTCTGGTTACACTGCCCCACTCAGATTTAACATCATCTACGCTGACCCTCTGTGTTCTATCGGTGAGCCATGATTTTTTCAAATTTAAAACTTTCCCCTCGATACCATGAGCCTTAACTTTTCTCAGAAGCCTCTGATGCGGTACTCTGTCAAACGCTTTGCTAAAGTCTAAGTAAATAACATTGAAATTTTCGTCATTATCTACTACCTCGAAGACTTTCCGAAAAAAACGTCAGCAGATTTGTGTGTGACCTTTCATTCACTCAGTCTGCACTCAGTTTACTCTCAATACTTCATGGACAGGAAGAGAGTGACCGTCAGCAGGTGAACCCTGCCCAGCTAGGGAGGGGTTCTATTTTCCCGTTAGTAAGATTTTTCACTGACTGACTGAAGAGATGTGGTGTTGTATGAACCAAGGTGGGGAGATTTGATGACCCACAACGACTACGGACCAACAGTGCGGACGCTGGTCCCACATAGTTAGTCGTCAGGGACACCCGTTCACCTCGTGAGTTGCCAGCTATACGACCACTGAACACCTGCCAATCACTGGCCGACCGAGTGGGTTCTCAGAACCCTGCAAAAGAACACTTTGTTAGCTACTGTTAAATTCTTCTCCACCCTATCTAAACACTGTCTGAGTTCGAATAAAAACTTACTTGCAACACTGATGAAACGTGCATGGGAAGGGACGAGGCCACGTGGTCGTTTTCCTTGGCAGATGCGTGGACTCCGTCCGCTTGGGACAAACGCCTGAGCGCTACTGAGGCTCATTCAGCATAGGCATGCCTCAAGGCAAGCCTGCCTCACCCAATGACGTCATCTTTCACATATTACTAATAGTTTCTTTGGGACACACGTAGCATATTTAGACTGGGAAACTATCCACAATAACTTTAAATTTTATAGTTGTCCCTTAACTTCGTGAGTTGTGTCTACATTAATTCGATAAAATACCTTTATATAGGCCTAGTTCAAAATGCTTCCTCCTGCCGCTTGATGGTGTTGCTTGAGCCTAGTTGTACTCGCCATGAGGCATGGGTGTTTCAACCTGGCCTACTTACGCTTTCCTGTTTCGGCAGATTAGTTATTTTCGTTCTAACGTCTCTAAATGTCACACCGAAATTTCTGAATATATATATATATATATATATATATATATATATATATATATATATATATATATATATATATATATATATATATATATATATAAAGACTGATGACAGTGTAGTGGACTTCTCCCCTACAAGCTGCCACGCACCACCTGTTACCGCCTTCCCTAGCAACCAAGCGTATCCGCATTCCATTGCCCGCCGTATCCTAGCAACGGAACTAGTCACCGGCTACTTCTCGGGTTTTTCCACCATGACTCATAGCCGCTGCTGGGTGTATATAAGCTCTGTCTCTCCATTGAGATTCATTCTGACCAATCTTCTTGAACAAGCAACATCTCCTCCAGCAAGCTCCACACTGTTAACATTTCATTCAACCAGGAGGCCAGCAACAGGCAACATCTTCTCTAACGGAGCTCCTGCACACATACCTCCTTCGACAAGCTACTCACCGCACGTCTCTACCAAGCAGCCCCTCACCACACAGCACCTCCAGCACCAGACTGTCTATCATATAACTTATATATTATACAAGAAAACCACATTAGAGTTTCCTTCCATCCTGAGTGCTAGACAACTTTAATATCTCGATACCCCTACAATGGTGACTCCCGGAGATAAGCACTCACACAGGATGGAGGACGGACGGATCTCTCTGCCGATTTTCAACCACAACGTCGAGGACTGGCTTGACCATGTGGAAGCAGCCCTCGCCGGCTCACGAGCGACCGACGAACAAAAGTATTGCGCCCTGCTTTGTGCCTTACCCACGGAAGTGGCCACGCGGGTCTCACAAACCATTTCCAACCCTCCAGATCACAACAAATTCGCTACCCTGCGGGCTGCCTTGAAGACGTGTTATCAACAGACCAGCCCCAATCTCCTGCAAGATCTATCCTCTACCTCCCTCGGGAACTCAACCCCGGGACGTCTCTGGGAGGAGATGTGTCGGCTGAACTCCCGTCACACAGACAGACTCCCCGACTCTATCCTGCGCCAGCTTCACGCACAAAAGCTACCCACAGAAGTACGCAACATCCTGTCCGCAGTAGATTACTCTACGACACCGGAACTATATGCAACCGCGGCAGATAGAATTTTTAACGAATGCGCTGCTGCACCCCTTGCCGCCACGGTCACACCAGTACCTACCATCGAACTTGTAAGCCGGGTCAACGCCCCTCAGCCGAGCAATTCCTCACAAGACATCAAGGACCTGTTGCAAATTTTGAACCGCAGGATGGACACTGTTGAGCAGTTCTGCTCCTCCATACCCGCTGCTGCGCCGGTTCCTGACTCACATACTACGCCCTACAAGTTCCGACACACAGCAGCCAACCCCCAGCACAACAAATTTACCCTCTGCTGGTATCACCAGACTTTCGGCCGCTATGCTCGAAACTGTGAGCCCTATTGCACCTATTCGGGAAACGGCAACACCGGAGGCTGGTAGACGCCTCAGCCTCCGTCCCTCCAGGCGTCTCATTACTGCGCGTCACCGACCGCACCTCCGGCAAGAAGTTTCTCATCGACACCGGTTCATCGGTCAGCCTCATCCCTCCCTCACTACGAGACAAGTCAAAGCAACCCTCGTATGACCTGTTCGCTGCCAACGGTACCTCCATCGCCTCCTACGGCGTACGCACCCTCGCCTTAGACCTCGGTCTGCCCAAGACTCTGCGTTGGTTATTCGTGATAGCAGACGTGTCTCAACCCATCCTTGGTTTCGACTTCCTCACCTTCCACAAGCTCGGCGTCAAACCAAGTCATCTATGCCTCATTCATGAGCCTACAGCACGCAAGATCCAGGGTTCTCGTGCCAGACACACGGACGCTATCACCTGTCTTGCGCCTTCCAACGAGTTCTCCTCCCTGCTCGACGAATTCAAGGAGCTTTTCTCACCCCGAGTCTCCCTACCCCCACCACCTACGTCGGGAATTTTCCACCACATCGAAACCAAAGGACCACCTGTCTTTTCACGCCCTCGCCGCCTGCGCCCTGAGCTCCTGTACACAGCCAAAGCAGAATTCAACAAACTACTGCAAGACGGCATCATTCGCCCTTCAAGGAGTCCCTGGGCATCGCCTCTTCACATGGTTCCTAAGCAAACACCCGGCGAGTGGAGGGTGTGTGGCGACTACAGAGCCCTGAATCTCGTCACCAAACCTGACAGGTACCCTATTCCGCATGTCCAGGACTTTCACCACAAACTTCATGGCAAGACTATCTTCTCGAAGATCGACTTGGAGCGTGCCTTCCACCAGATCCCAGTAGCACCGGCAGATACCCAGAAGACAGCCATCACCACTCCGTTCGGACTCTTCGAGTACACTTTCATGAGTTTTGGCTTACGCAATGCAGCACAGACTTTCCAGAGGTTCATGGACCATATGCTTCGCGACCTCGATTTTGTCACCGTCTACATTGACGACATCCTCGTCGCATCTTCGACGCCTGCCGAGCACCACCACCACCTACAACTCCTTCTCCAACGCCTGCAGAACAACAACATGAAAGTTCATCCTGCTAAGTGCGTCTTTGGAACCTCGGCCATCGATTTCCTCGGTCACAGAGTCTCGCCCAGTGGCATACAACCCCTACCACAGAAGATAACCGCGATTAGGGAGTTCCCCAAACCTGAAACGGCGAAGAAACTCCGGGAGTTCCTGGGTTTAGTCAACTACTACCACCGCTTCATTGACAAAGCTGCCACCGTCCTAGCCCCCCTACACGACCTTCTCAAGGGACGCCCAAAGAAGTCTCACAAGTCTCTCATGTGGACTCAAGAGGCTACTACGGCATTCACCACTATCAAACAGCACATCACACGCCTCACCCTCCTGGCCCACCCCGCACCTAACGCCCGGACCACTCTCACAACAGACGCTTCTTCTACTGCAGTGGGCGCCGTCTTACAGCAGGAGATCAACGGAACTTTCATGCCCGTTGCTTTCTTCTCACAACGGCTTCAACCACCACACCTCAAGTACAGCGCTTTTGATCGAGAACTCCTGGCCATATACTTGGCTGTCAGACATTTCCAACACTTCCTCGAGGCCCGTCAGTTCACCATCTTCACTGATCACAAGCCCCTCGTCCACGCTTTCGCTTCAGCTTCCCAGTCACATACACCTCGTGTCCTGCGCCACTTGGCTTACATCTCGGAGTTCTCCAGCGACGTCCAACACATTAAAGGCAGCCACAACGAGATCGCCGACGCCCTCTCTCGTTGTATATCCACCATTCTTCCCTCATCTCCACCCATTGATTATGGGCAGCTAGCCGCGGCTCAAGAGAAAGACGAAGACCTGGCAGCTTACAAGACATCCCCCTCAGGCCTCATACTCCAAGAACTCCCTGTTCCTGGCACAAAGATAAAATTGTGGTGCGACGTATCCTGTGGACAGCCTAGACCGTTCGTGCCTCACGTCCACCGCCGCGCTGTTTTCGACCGCATCCATGGTCTCAGCCACCCGGGTGTGCGGGCCTCCCAGCGCCTCCTCACGCAACGTGTCGTCTGGCCCGGCATCAAGTCTGATACTAAGAAATGGGCTGCCCAGTGCCTAGCCTGCCAGTCCTCCAAAATACATCGTCACATACGGGCCCCCTTACAAGCCTTTCCTATTCCCAAAGGACGTTTTCAAGTAGTACACCTCGACATCGTGGGACCTCTTCCATCATCCTACGGTAGCACCTACATCTTCACCTGCATCGACCGTTTCACCAGGTGGACAGAAGCAATTCCCATGCCCAACGCTACAGCAGAGACTACTGTCCGCGCCTTCATGTCCGGTTGGGTTTCCCGTTTTGGCCCCCCCGCTACCGTAATCACTGACCGAGGAGTACAGTTTGAGTCACAACTCTGGCAGCACCTCCTACAGTTCCTCGGCACGTCTAGACAACGCACTACAGCATACCACCCTCAAGCCAACGGCATGGTAGAACGTTTTCACCGGCAGCTAAAGGACGCACTCAAGGCACAGCACGACCCTTACAGCTGGACTGATGCGCTTCCCTTAGTGCTCCTCGGCATCCGTGCGTCACACAAGGAGGATATGGACTGTAGCCCAGCAGATCTGACACTAGGCGAGCCCCTTCGGCTACCCGGGGATTTCTCACTCCCTCCTGATCCCAATCAAGCCACTCCAGCCGTTCGTCACGACTTACTCCAAAAGCTACGACAAGCAGTTTCTGCATTCAGAGCTACTGCTCCACGCCAGCCTACTCGGCGCCCTGAACACATCCCTCCTGCACTACTCACAGCCGAGTATGTTTTCGTCAGGCATGATGCTCACCGCAACCCATTACAACGCCCCTACGATGGACCCTTCCAGGTGGTTACCCGTTCTGCAAAGTTCCTGACAATTATCCGGAATGGCAGACATGACACCGTCAGCATAGACAGAGTCAAACCGGCCGCCTTACCCGTCGGGCCCCCAGCCCAGCAGCACCATCAACAAACTACGCCTGCACCAGTCCACCCGCAGTTACCACCGGCAGCAACACCACGCCCACGACATTTCTGGGCACCCTCTTTTCACCCTCATGTACAACCTGCTCCTGTCATAGAACCTGAACCTGTAGTAAGCCTCCCTCCTATCATAGAACCTGCTCCTGTCATAGACCCTCCTCCTGTCATAGAACCTGAACCTGCTCCTGCCATGGACCCTCCTCCTGACGCAGCCCCTGCAGCAGCAGGAGCACAACAACCATTGCTTGTACAACCTCCTCTAATCCCAAACCCTCTTTCTCCTCCTAATTCTCCCACAGGTTTTGTGTCACT
The DNA here is from genome assembly GCA_958450375.1 of Homarus gammarus. NCBI lineage: Eukaryota > Metazoa > Arthropoda > Malacostraca > Decapoda > Nephropidae > Homarus > Homarus gammarus. The sequence continues at coordinate 231,286 of CAUDMG010003644.1, read as the reverse complement.
GGACGGAGTTGTTACACGTAGCGGTCGAGTCGTACATACACCTGCCCGGTATGTGTTATGTGTGGGACACAACCCGGACAACATCCAGCCTCCCGCCGCGCCGGGAGGGGAGGGGGAGTATTGTAGTGGACTTCTCCCCTACAAGCTGCCACGCACCACCTGTTACCGCCTTCCCTAGCAACCAAGCGTATCCGCATTCCATTGCCCGCCGTATCCTAGCAACGGAACTAGTCACCGGCTACTTCTCGGGTTTTTCCACCATGACTCATAGCCGCTGCTGGGTGTATATAAGCTCTGTCTCTCCATTGAGATTCATTCTGACCAATCTTCTTGAACAAGCAACATCTCCTCCAGCAAGCTCCACACTGTTAACATTTCATTCAACCAGGAGGCCAGCAACAGGCAACATCTTCTCTAACGGAGCTCCTGCACACATACCTCCTTCGACAAGCTACTCACCGCACGTCTCTACCAAGCAGCCCCTCACCACACAGCACCTCCAGCACCAGACTGTCTATCATATAACTTATATATTATACAAGAAAACCACATTAGAGTTTCCTTCCATCCTGAGTGCTAGACAACTTTAATATCTCGATACCCCTACAACAGCATGGTACTGAGTGAAGGCAGCCTGGTTGGAGACATCATTGATGTTGGATCATCACTACAAGCGGTTCATACTGTACCAGTGGGACTCATGAGGTGTGCTTCTGTTAAACAACGGACTGTACTTACTACTTTGCTGTCACTCGGAATCGAGTATAACAATCATCCAGCTGTGATACAATGATATGAATTATTAAGAATGTTACCATCGTTGGTGAGCTCTGAGGTAACTCGAGAGGCCGATACGTGACCGGCAGGGTCGTCCACAGATGTTGCACATGTGGAAGGCTACATCTAGTGCGGGAGAGGCGGCGGTAGTATCTTTCCAGTGTTAAGGTGTGGAATGATCGTCTCCCAGGTGAGGGGGTCAATTTGGCACTTTCTCAGGTTTGTCTGAAGACTATCCTTACAACTTTTCCATTGCCCGCCAGAGTTACGTTTACTATTCGTTCGGTGACTGTAAAGTAGCTGCTTTGGCAGTCTACTGTCGTCCATGCGAGTAACATGGCCAGTCCAACGTAGTTGTTCATGGATAATGGTAGCCTCGATGCTCCTACAGTTGGTCTCAGCGAGAATACTGGCATTTGTTCTCTTGTCTTCCCAGCGAACTCGGAGGATGGAACATAGACTACGTAGGTGAAAGATTTCAAGTGCCTTGAGGTGCCTCTTGTATGTGATCCATGTCTTTCTGCCATACAGCAGGGTGGGGATGGCCACTGCTCGATACACGTGCTACTTTGTAGGTAATTTCAGCTCCCTACAGCTGAAGACACGGGTACGGAGTACGACAAAGGCTTGAGATGCGCATCTGATCCGATGTTGGATCTCTTCATCGATGTCCACGCTGGTGGACAGGTGGGAGCCAAGATACTGGAAGTGGGTAACATTAGAGAGGGTAGTACCGTTATTCTGGATGGATGGTGGAGATGTGGCTGAACCAGGGGCGGGTTGAAGGAGAATCTGAGTCTTAAGTGCATTCACCTCAAGACCTAGGTGTGCATACTCTCCAGCGTAAGTGTTCAGGATCTACTATAGCCTATTGGCTATAGGTCACGTTTAGTGTGAGCGACAAGGGTGAGGTCGTCTGCACACTGAAGTTCAGGGATGGAAGTGGCCGACACCTGGAGGAGTCGTCTTGTGAACCATTACCCTTCAAGTACTTACTTTACTTGTCAGAATGTCTTACTGGTACTGTACCACACACGTCTCCCCACTTGGTACAGTAAAGTCATGGCTGGGGGGCGCTGATAACTACCACACGTCTCCCCACCTGGTACAGTAATGTCATGGCTGGGGGGCGCCTATAACTACCACACGTCTCCCCACCTGGTACAGTAATGTCATGGCTGAGGGGCGCTTATAACTACCACACGTCTCCCCACCTGGTACAGTAATGTCATGGCTGGGGGGCGCTTATAACTACCACACGTCTCCCCACCTGGTACAGTAATGTCATGGCTGGGGGGCGCTTATAACTACCACACGTCTCCCCACCTGGTACAGTAATGTCATGGCTGAGGGGCGCTTATAACTACCACACGTCTCCCCACCTGGTACAGTAATGTCATGGCTGGGGGGCGCTTATAACTACCACACGTCTCCTCACCTGGTACAGTAATATCATGGCTGAGGGGCGCTTATAACTACCACTTCAAAGGATCTCGTACCAGTAATAGGTTAAACAAGGCATTCATTCAACAAAAGCTCACTACTCACACGGGAGTACATTCTTTATTCAGCAGCTGGTGACAAATTACCCAAAATAGGTCACAGTCGGCGGTGACCTCTAATGAAAAAAGGGCACAACAGTCACTGGGTGTATGATGGTGTGACCTTTCACTACCCACTGACTGATGACTTTTAAATAACTAAAGATTAATGTTGTTGATTCTGTAAACACGATGTGTGTGTGTGTGTGTGTGTGTGTGTGTGTGTGTGTGTGTGATAATAATAATTAACGGTTTATTGAAAAAGTTCTGCAGCCCGAAGGCTGAAAATATACATGGACATAAATGACTTATTATATACATTGGTGGTTCAACAAAAGCCTTCATAAGAGAAAGGTAAAGGAACATACAGTGAACATACAGATTAATGTAGGTGTTGAACAGCAAACACGTAGTGTAGTAACTCGCTCCCAGATGGTGTTAGGAGGGGCCTCACGTGGTGTAAGAGTTCCCTCACAGATTGTGTTATGAGGGACCTGACGTGGTGTAGTAGTTCCCTCACAGATGGTGTTATGAGGGACCTGACGTGGTGTAGTAGTTCCCTCACAGATGGTGTTATGAGGGACCTGACGTGGTGTAGTAGTTCCCTCACAGATGGTGTTATGAGGGACCTGACGTGGTGTAGTAGTTCCCTCACAGATGGTGTTATGAGGGACCTAACGTGGTGTAGTAGTTCCCTCACAGATGGTGTTATGAGGGACCTGACGTGGTGTAGTAGTTCCCTCACAGATGGTGTTATGAGGGACCTGACGTGGTGTAGTAGTTCCCTCACAGATGGTGTTATGAGGGACCTGACGTGGTGTAGTAGTTCCCTCACAGATGGTGTTATGAGGGACCTGACGTGGTGTAGTAGTTCCCTCACAGATGGTGTTATGAGGGACCTGACGTGGTGTAGTAGTTCCCTCACAGATGGTGTTATGAGGGACCTGACGTGGTGTAGTAGTTCCCTCACAGATGGTGTTATGAGGGACCTGACGTGGTGTAGTAGTTCCCTCACAGATGGTGTTATGAGGGACCTGACGTGGTGTAGTAGTTCCCTCACAGATGGTGTTATGAGGGACCTGACGTGATGTAGTAGTTCCCTCACAGATGGTGTTATGAGGGACCTGACGTGGTGTAGTAGTTCCCTCACAGATGGTGTTATGAGGGACCTGACGTGGTGTAGTAGTTCCCTCACAGATGGTGTTATGAGGGACCTGACGTGGTGTAGTAGTTCCCTCACAGATGGTGTTATGAGGGACCTGACGTGGTGTAGTAGTTCCCTCACAGATGGTGTTATGAGGGACCTGACGTGATGTAGTAATTCCCTCACAGATGTGTGTGTGTGTGTGTGTGTGTGTTGAGAGAGTTGTTAGTGTTGGCAGCGCCTTGACTAACCTAAGGAATGTTTCTTACTCACACACCCACATGTATTATGCTCTCTCTCTCTCTCTCTCTCTCTCTCTCTCTCTCTCTCTCTCTCTCTCAGCAGAGATTAAATAACAACATTGCCTCCCTCTTAAGTAGACCAGTTAGACGAGTTGTAACAACTCCAGTTAGGCAACAGAATTAACACAAGACGTGTCTCTGTGAATCAGTTCCATCAAACAAGATTCTCAAAAATTTATATTCTACATTTTTCCCTAACAGGTGTTAAGAGACCACCTGTAATTTCCTTTTGTGCAATATATGCATTAATCACCGCTGTATAAAGATTCAGTTCTATGTACTTATATCAGCGTCACATAATTACTTATCATACAAACCTCACCGTCGTTCATATCCCAGTGAGGAGCTGTTGTGTGTGGGTATATTGAGCGTGGCGGTGGTGAGCCTGTCTGGCCACCGACAGGGGACGCCATCTACCACCGCCGCTCACAACTTGCCTCGTCCACCACCTCCCAGGGATGATTTTTCTTACTATTACTACTGTTGGTAACAATAATAATAATAATAATAATAATAATAAATAATAAATAATAATAATAATAATAATAATAATAATAATAATAATAATAATAACATTCGCCATCTCCCAACATTTCAACCTCTGAGCCCATTAGCGCTGAGGTACACCACTGTGTTACTTCCTCCAACACTCACCTATTACACTGTTACTTGCTCCAACACTCATCTGCTACACTGTTACTTGCGCCAACACTTATCTCTTACACTGTTACTTGCTCCAACACTTACCTGTTACACTGTTACTTGCTCCAACAATTACCTGTTACACTGTTACTTGCTCCAACACTTACCTGTTACACTGTTACTTGCTCCAACACTTATCTCTTACACTGTTACTTGCTCCAACACTTACCTGTTACACTGTTACTTGCTCCAACAATTACCTGTTACACTGTTACTTCTTCCAACGCTTACCCGCTACACTGTTACTTGCTCCAACACTTACCTGTTACACTGTTATCACAACTTGCCTCGTCCACCACCTCCCAGGGATGATTTTTCTTACTATTACTACTGTTGGTAACAATAATAATAATAATAATAATAATAATAATAATAATAAATAATAATAATAATAATAATAGTAATAATAATAATAATAATAATAATAATAACATTCGCCATCTCCCAACATTTCAACCTCTGAGCCCATTAGCGCTGAGGTACACCACTGTGTTACTTCCTCCAACACTCACCTGTTACACTGTTACTTGCTCCAACACTCATCTGCTACACTGTTACTTGCGCCAACACTTATCTCTTACACTGTTACTTGCTCCAACACTTACCTGTTACACTGTTACTTGCTCCAACAATTACCTGTTACACTGTTACTTGCTCCAACACTTACCTGTTACACTGTTACTTGCTCCAACACTTATCTCTTACACTGTTACTTGCTCCAACACTTACCTGTTACACTGTTACTTGCTCCAACAATTACCTGTTACACTGTTACTTCTTCCAACGCTTACCCGCTACACTGTTACTTGCTCCAACACTTACCTGTTACACTGTTACTTGGTCCAACACCTACCTGTTACACTGTTACTTCCTCCAACACTCACCTGTTACACTGTTACTTGCTCCAACATTTACCCGTTACACTGTGTTACTTGCTCCAACTCACCCGTTGCACTGTTACTTGCTCCAACACTTACCTGTTACACTGTTACTTGCTCAAACACTTACCCGTTACACTGTGTTACTTGCTCCAACTCACCCGTTACACTGTTACTTGCTCCAACACTTACCTGTTACACTGTTACTTGCTCCAACACTCACCTGTTACACAGTTACTTGCTCCAACACTTACCTGTTACACTGTTACTTGCTCCAACACTCACCTGTTACACTGTTACTTGCTCCAACACTCACCTGTTACGCTGTGTTACTTACTCCAACACTCACCTGTTACACTGTGTTACTTACTCCAACACTCACCTGTTACACTGTGTTACTTACTCCAACACTCACCTGTTACACTGTGTTACTTGCTCCAACACTCACCTGTTACACTGTTACTTGCTCCAACACTCACCTGTTACACTGTTACTTGCTCCAACACTCACCTGTTACACTGTTACTTGCTCCAACACTCACCTGTTACACTGTTACTTGCTCCAACACTTACCTGTTACACTGTGTTACTTGCTCCAACACTCATCTGTTACACTGTGTTACTTGCTCCAACACTCACCTGTTACACTGTTACTTGCTCCAACACTCACCTGTTACACTGTTACTTGCTCCAACACTCACCTGTTACACTGTTACTTGCTCCAACGCTCACCTGTTACACTGTGTTACTTGTTCCAACGCTCACCTGTTACACTGTTACTTGCTCCAACACTTACCTGTTACACTGTTACTTGCTCCAACACTCACCTGTTACACTGTTACTTGCTCCAACACTCACCTGTTACACTGTTACTTGCTCCAACACTCACCTGTTACACTGTGTTACTTCCTCCAACACTCACCTGTTACACTGTGTTACTTCCTCCAACACTCACCTGTTACACTGTTACTTGCTCCAACACTCACCTGTTGCACTGTTACTTGCTCCAACACTTACCTGTTACACTGTTACTTGCTCCAACGCTCACCTGTTACACTGTTACTTGCTCCAACACTCACCTGTTACACTGTTACTTGCTCCAACACTTACCCGTTGCACTGTTACTTGCTCCAACACTCTCCTGTTACACTGTTACTTGCTCCAACACTCTCCTGTTACACTGTTACTTGCTCCAACACTCACCTGTTACACTGTTACTTGCTCCAACACTCACCTGTTACACTGTTACTTGCTCCAACACTCACCTGTTACACTGTTACTTGCTCCAACACTCACCTGTTACACTGTTACTTGCTCCAACACTTACCTGTTACACTGTGTTACTTGCTCCAACACTCACCTGTTGCACTGTTACTTGCTCCAACACTCACCTGTTACACTGTTACTTGCTCCAACACTTACCTGTTACACTGTGTTACTTGCTCCAACACTCACCTGTTACACTGTTACTTGCTCCAACACTCACCTGTTACACTGTTACTTGCTCCAACACTCACCTGTTACACTGTTACTTGCTCCAACACTCACCTGTTACACTGTTACTTGCTCCAACACTCACCTATTACACTGTTACTTGCTCCAACACTTACCTGTTACACTGTTACTTGCTCCAACACTCACCTGTTACACTGTTACTTGCTCCAACACTTACCTGTTACACTGTGTTACTTGCTCCAACACTTACCTGTTACACTGTGTTACTTGCTCCAACACTCACCTGTTGCACTGTTACTTGCTCCAACACTCACCTGTTACACTGTTACTTGCTCCAACACTCACCTGTTACACTGTTACTTGCTCCAACACTCACCTGTTACACTGTTACTTGCTCCAACACTCACCTGTTACACTGTTACTTGCTCCAACACTTACCCGTTGCACTGTTACTTGCTCCAACACTCTCCTGTTACACTGTTACTTGCTCCAACACTCACCTGTTACACTGTTACTTGCTCCAACACTCACCTGTTACACTGTTACTTGCTCCAACACTTACCTGTTACACTGTGTTACTTGCTCCAACACTCACCTGTTACACTGTTACTTGCTCCAACACTCACCTGTTACACTGTTACTTGCTCCAACACTTACCCGTTGCACTGTTACTTGCTCCAACACTTACCCGTTGCACTGTTACTTGCTCCAACACTCACCTGTTACACTGTTACTTGCTCCAACACTTACCTGTTACACTGTGTTACTTGCTCCAACACTCACCTGTTACACTGTTACTTGCCCCAACACTTACCTGTTACACTGTGTTGCTTGCTCCAAAACTCACCTGTTACACTGTTACTTGCTCCAACACTCACCTGTTACACTGTTACTTGCTCCAACACTCACCTGTTACACTGTTACTTGCTCCAACACTCACCTGTTACACTGTGTTACTTCCTTCAACACTCACCTGTTAACAACGGGCCAACTCAATAGATTCCACAATAATGATAAAGTTTCATATTGACTTATTTTGTATAATAATCTGACCCATACATAGAGGGTCCTCGTGTGTGTGTGTGTGGTCACATATCCCACACATGTACTGGACGTTGCTACAGTTCGTGTCACTTATCTAAATATCGACAGCCATCACCACACCGACCTTGGGAGCCAGCGAACGCATTTACTTGACGCTGGTAAAATCGTCATTAGGGAAAAGTAAGACTCACACAGCCCGGCGTTGAGGACATGAACGAAGGCAGGTCACAGTATCACGTCACGCACACTACCGCACTACACCAGCGGGTCTGTCTCTGGCAAGGGTAACATGCCTACATACGACCGCTCTCTCACACTCCACCCTATACGCACACTACCGCACTACACCAGCGGGTCTGTCTCTGGCAAGGGTAACATGCCTACATACGACCGCTCTCTCACACTCCACCCTATACGCACACTACCGCACTACACCAGCGGGACCGTCTCTGGCAAGGGTAACATGCCTACATACGACCGCTCTCTCACACTCCACCCTATCCAATCTTTTCTCTCTACTCTCATGACCAGTGGAGTGTGTCTTTCATAAATGTAATAATAATAATAATAATAATAATAATAATAACGATAACTTAACACTGACAGGAGTTAATAAGATGACACAGTGGTAACTCCCAAAATTAGTGTCGAAATTACAGCAAGTTTCTGCCATAGCTGTCCACTCCTCACCCCTCACTCCTCGCTCTTCACCCCTCACCCCTCACTCTTCACCCCTCACTCTTCACCCCTCACTCCTCACCCCTCACTCTTCACCCTTCACCCCTCACTCCTCACCCCTCACTCCTCACCCCTCACTCCTCACCCTTCACCCCTCACCCCTCACTCCTCACTCCTCACCCCTCACTCCTCACTCTTCACTCCTCACTCCTCACTCTTCACCCCTCACTCCTCACCCCTCACTCTTCACCCCTCACTCCTCACCCCTCACTCCTCACTCTTCACTCCTCACTCCTCACTCTTCACCCCTCACTCTTCACTCCTCACTCCTCACTCTTCACCCCTCACTCCTCACCCCTCACTCCTCACCCCTCACCCCTCACTCTTCACCCCTCACTCTTCACCCCTCACTCCTCACCCCTCACCCCTCTGAGAGAAACACTCCGTTACAAGTCATTGAGTGTCCAGCAAAAGATAAGTTGTGTGGTCTTGTCCCTAATAGTGTTATGGTGACGGAGGAGGAAGTCAAGCGACAATTTTATGGTATAACTAAAAAAAAAGTCAAATTGTCGTATGTGTATTAGGGGTGGAGGGCCATGGAGTGGAGGGCCATGGAGTGGTGGGCCATGGAGTGGAGGACCATAGGATGGAGGGTCATGGTATGGAAGGCCATGGGGTAGAGAGCCATGGGATGGAAGGCCATGGTATATAGGGCCATAGTATGGAGTGCCATAGTATGGAGGGCCATGGGGTGGAGGACCATGGGATGTAGGGCCATGAGGTGGAAGGCCATGAGGTGGGAGAGTCATGAGATCGGGGGACATGGGATGGAGGGCCAGGGAATGGAAGGCCATTGGGTGGAGGGCCATAGGAGGGAAAGCCATAGAGGTGGAGGTCCATGAGGTTTTGCGCCACGGGGTGGGGGGCCATGGGATCGAAGGCCATAGGGTGTAGGGCCATGGGAGGGCCTTGGGATGAAGGGCCATGGGGTTAAAAGCCATGGGATGGAGGGCCATAGAGTAGAGAGTCATGGCGTAGAAGGCCATGGGATAGAAGGCCATGGGGTGTATTGCCATGGGGTTAAGGGCCATGGGGTGGAGGGCCATGGAATGGAGGGCCATGGGGTGTATTGCCATGGGGTTAAGGGCCATGGGGTGGAGGGCCATGGAATGGAGGGCCATGGGGTGTATTGCCATGGGGTGGAGGGCCATGGAATGGAGGGCCATGGGATGTATTGCCATGGGGTTAAGGGCCATGGGGTGAAGGGCCATGGAATGGAGGGCCATGGGGTGTATTGCCATGGGGTTAAGGGCCATGGGGTGGAGGGCCATGGAATGGAGGGCCATGGGGTGAAAGGTCTTAGGCGGAAGGACATTTAGAGGGAACACATTACTGGCAACAGAAAACCATGTGTGAAGTTTAACTCTCTCTCTCTCTCTCTCTCTCTCTCTCTCTCTCTCTCTCTCTCTCTCTCTCTCTCTCTCTCTTTCTTTCTTTCTTTCTTTCTACATGTAAACCACACATCTTGAACATTCAGCACGTTGAGGCTCCTCGTGATAACCGTTCTTATACTTTTAAGTGTTGAGCTGCGGCTGTGTATAGTTCCGTGTCGTGTGTGTGCGTGTGTGTGTGTGTGTGTGTGCGTGTGCGTGTGTGTGTGTGTGTGTGTGTGTGTGTGTGTGTGTCATCTACCACGTCAATAGAGCCTCACTGTCATCATCTACCGGTAACTCTTCCCCACCACCACAAACTCATCATGTTTCTTTGTATTTAACTTGCCGACAAAACCAATGGCTCTTGAGGCTCTTGCGTTCTTAATGCCACAAAGGCGAGCAAGAACTCCGCCTGCGTCCCTGTTTGGCGCTGTAATCGGTTTTGTGCTTCGCCTCGCACAGGATGCAAATCAGAAATCTGAATCCAGTGAACATAAACAATAGTCATGTATGTCAGAGATGAAGCCGTAGGTCACAGGAGACTTTGGCGACATATGACAACTTATTAGTGATATCAATCCATAATCCATTTTGTCTTATTATGATTCCACTGTGTTAGGCCCCAGGTTCTTCCTTCCCCAACACACACACACACACACACACCAACACAAACACACACACCAACACACACACACACACCAACACACACCAACACACACACACCAACACACCAACACACACACACACACACACACACACACACACACAATGGATAATATAAAGCAATATTATATTAGAGCAGTGATCATGAAATACTCGATCGGAAATTGAATTGAGATTTTAATTGCGATATTATATTTTAATTACGACAATTTCCCTTTGTATTGTTTAAATAAAATGCGCGCCACACTACTGATGATTGTGCCGCCTGATAACTGAAGGAAAGTTCTCGCTGAGGGAGGGATGGGGAGATGGGGAGAGGGATGGGGAGGTGGGGAGATGGGGAGGGAGAGATGGGAGAGATGGGAAGGATGGAGAGACAGAGAGAAGGGAGAGATGGGGAAGGATGGAGAGACAGAGAGAAGGGAGAGAGTTGTTCCACGGTGTTTGAAGATAAAGTTTAATAATATATCGGAAAAATACTGAAGCAGCTGTACCTTAGTAGTGATGGAGGGAGGGAGGGAGGTGCTGGAGGGAGGGAGGGAGGGAGGGAGGTGCTGGAGGGAGGGAGGGAGGGAGGGAGGTGCTGGAGGGAGGGAGGGAGCTGCTGGAGGGAGGGAGGTGTTGGAGGTGCTGGAGGGAGGGATGGAGTGAGGTTGAGGATGGAGGGAAGGTATGGAAGGAGGGGGGAGTTGTGGAGGAGGGAGGGAAGGTGTGGAGGGAGGGAGGGAAGGTGTGGAGGGAGTGAGGGAGGGAGGGAAGGTGTGGAGGAGGGAGGGAAGGTGTGGAAGGAGTGAGGGAGGGAAGGTGTGGAGGGAGGGAGGGAAGGTGTGGAGGGAGGGATGCGTCGTGCGGAGGGGCTGGGCGTCAGTTGCTCTCAGTCAAGTGTTGGGTACGCACGTTGCTCGCTCCAGCTGCCGCTCCTGGCCTCAGACCCGGGTGTAACAAAGTGCATTTCTCTCTCTCGTTTGTGGTGTGTTGTTGACGATGGCTGCATAGTGCAGCAGATGCAGGAAGCTCCACCATTCACTGACACACTCACACACCTCAGGGATCAATTTATCTATAATTTTCAGTGGATTAACCGACTCCTTCTCGTGCGTACAGGAAGTTATTGCTCTAGGATTCTATATTGATAAGCTGCCACTGGACATTGGATGTGAAGGGCACGTGTTACTTACGGTTGTTATACTGATGAAAAGTGACGAGTGAGTTGTGTCTGTGTGGGTGACGTCCACATGTAGTTACTAGTGTTATGAGTGCGTTACCGAGTGTTACTACAGTAAAGTAAGTCACTAGCACTCTAGAGAGGTGGTACACTTATACACTCATGTTACAATAGAATATTGATCCTCAGTGCATCTTAACAAAGCCATCGGTGGTCGACCGCTGACCGTCCCCCTCACACTCCGTCAAGGATGAACTTCTGCTAAAACTTGACGGCCTCAAGGACAGACTAACACTCAACCTTAACAAGAAGTTAGTTATGTCTTCAACCAGAAGTTATGTCCTCATAGTTAAAGAAGAAAGGTGAGTAGCGGCTTATTTCTGTCCATTACTGGTGGGTGCTCACGCCCTGGTGTTCAACTCAGGTGTTCACTCGGGGTGTTCAACTCAGGTGTTCACTCGGGGTGTTCAACTCAGGTGTTCACTTGCTAATACAAGTTACTGCTGGGTGTTCACATACATACATACATACATAAATACATACATACATACATACATACATACATACATACATACATATTGTTAGTTTATATCATTACGGAACACTTTTGTTGTTCTGGAGGCCATCACCATCATCGCCACCATCGCCATCATCGCCACCATCGCCACCATCACCAGCATCGCCACCATCGCCACCATCATCGCCAGCATCGCCACCATCACCATCATCACCATCATCGCCAGCATCGCCACCATCGCCACCATCGCCACCTTCGCCATCATCGCTATCATCGCCACTATCACCATCATCGCTACCATCGCCACCATCGCCATCATCGCCATCATCGCCACTATCACCATCATCGCTATCATCGCCACTATCGCCGTCGCCATCATCACCACCATCGCCATCATCTCCACTATCACCATCATCGCTATCATCGCCACTATCGCCACCATCGCCGTCGCCATCATCACCACCATCGCCATCATTGCCGAGAAATAATCCTTCAAATTATGAGAAATAGATCAGTAGAATTCTTCTCACATTAATCGTTCACAAATTGATAAATGAAACCAGGCGGTAAATCACCTCTGATTTCCAAGAAATTGATGAATGGAATTCCGCTGAGAATTCATTCCTTTAATTTCAAGAAATTATAGAAAAAAAAAAAGAAGTAGTTTGGGGATAATTTCTAAATTCCCCCAAAATGATACAGTGAAGTTTTAGCTAAGAATTTTGGGGTAAATTCCCGATTTTCCACAATAGGAAGTTCTCAGCATTTGGTGTAAATTATAAAAACATGAACGTGGAATTTATTGCGGAAATGTCTCTAAATTCTCAAAACTAAAGAGAAAATGGAATTTATCGTAAACTACCACAAAATTGCCAGATATTCAAAAGTGGGATTTGCCTTTAATTTATCTGTTATCTCTACCGCCTCAGACATGACTACGACAACATTATCGTTAAATTGTATTAAACTTTACACTGAGATGATTCTTACTGGAATTTGGGAGTAGAACAATCTCTTTGTCCCAGAATCTAAAGAATGGAATATCTTATTAATTACCTCAAAACTTTAAAGAGATATACATGGAAATACTCAGAATTATCTCTAAACGTCGGGAAATAGGTCCAGTACGTCGCCTAGAACTATACACCGTTCCCAAATGTTAATTGGTGAAAATTCTCGCTTTAAATATCCCTGTAAAGGTCTCTAGAAGATACTGTATAAATGTTGAATATATCTCAGAATTATCTTCAAATTCTTGGATTTAAATAACTGGGAATTTACATAGAAATATCTCTTAACTTTTCAGAAAATCTCTTTATTTTTTTTTTAATTTAGTATTATCTTCAATTCTCGTGTATAATGTGACGTAATTATCTAAAGCAAGCAAAAAGTATTTTAGAAGAATTGTATATTTTCCAGAATTTATTGAGCAAAAAATTCTCATTCGAATATTTCTAAATATCAGGAAAAAGGGAAATTATCACAGAATTATTCCTCAGTTGACGGTATTAAGGCAGAGTGAGAGAGGAACTGTCCAGCTAACAAAAGTCTTCACACTCGCCTTCATTTGATCGATAAAATTCAGGCTATGTTTCTTACATATTTAGTTTGTCCCTCTCCCATGTCCCTCTCCCATGTTCCTCTCCCATGTCCCTCCCCCATGTCCCTCTCCCATGTCCCTCTCCCATGTCCCTCTCCCATGTCCCTCTCCCATGTTCCTCCCCCATGTTCCTCTCCCATGTCCCTCTCACATGTTCCTCCCCCATGTCCCTCTCCCATGTCCCTCTCCCATGTTCCTCTCCCATGTTCCTCTCCCATGTCCCTCTCCCATGTTCCTCTCCCATGTTCCTCTCCCATGTTCCTCTCCCATGTCCCTCTCCCATGTTCCTCCCCCATGTCCCTCTCCCTTGTTCCTCTCCCATGTTCCTCTCCCATGTTCCTCTCCAAATGTTCCTCTCCCATGTTCCTCTCCTATGTTCCTCCCCCATGTCCCTCCCCCATGTCCCTCTCCCATGTTCCTCTCCCATGTTCCTCTCCCATGTTTCTCTCCCATGTTCCTCTCCCATGTTCCTCCCCTATGTCCCTCTCCCTTGTCCCTCTCCCATGTCCCTCTCCCATGTTTCTCTCCCATGTTCCTCTCCCATGTTCCTCCCCTATGTCCCTCTCCCTTGTCCCTCTCCCATGTCCCTCTCCCATGTCCCTCTCCCATGTCCCTCTCCCATGTTCCTCTCCCTTGTCCCTCTCCCGTGTCCCTCTCCCATGTTCCTCTCCCATGTCCCTCTCCCATGTTCCTCTCCCATGTCCCTATCCCATGTTCCTCTCCCATGTTCCTCTCCCATGTCCCTCTCCCATGTTCCTCTCCCATGTTCCTCTCCCATGTCCCTCTCCCATGTTCCTCTCCCATGTTCCTCTCCCATGTCCCTATCCCATGTTCCTCTCCCATGTTCCTCTCCCATGTTCCTATCCCATGTTCCTCTCCATGTTCCTCTCCCTTGTTGCTCTCCCATGTTGCTCTCCCATGTTCCTCTCCCATGTTCATCTCCCATGTTCCTCCCCCATGTTCCTCTCCCATGTTCCTCCCCCATGTTCCTCTCCCATGTTCCTCTCCCATGTTCCTCTCCCATGTCCCTCTCCCATGTTCCTCTCCCATGTCCCTCTCCCATGTCCCTCTCCCATGTTCCTCTCCCATGTTCCTCTCCCATGTTCCTCTCCCATGTCCCTCTCCCATGTCCCTCTCCCTAGTTCCTCTCCCATGTTCCTCTCCCATGTTCCTCTCCCATGTTCCTCTCCCATGTTCGTGTAAGATAGTGAAGATATCCTCAATGTACACACACACACACACACACACACAATATTAATATATAACATAAAATTTATCTTTTAAGTGAGATTCACCTTCAATCGTCATTATCCTGGTGTATGAGTCATGATTCCGAGAACTTCAAATTATATATCATATTCGTGAGGTGGTCGTGAAGGTGAGCCAGTGGGTGAGGTGGTCGTGAAGGTGAGCCAGTGGGTGAGGTGGTCGTGAAGGTGAGCCAGTGGGTGAGGTGGTCGTGAAGGTGAGCCAGTGGGTGAGGTGGTCGTGAAGGTGAGCCAGTGGGTGAGGTGGTCGTGAAGGTGAGCCAGTGGGTGAGGTGGTCGTGAAGGTGAGCCAGTGGGTGAGGTGGTCGTGATGTGTTCATCATGTGTCATGAAGAACGTGCTCATGATAAATGTGTCATGAAGAACGTGTCATGAAGAACGTACTCATGATAAATGTGTCATGAAGAACGTGTCATAAAGAAAGTGTCATAATGAATGTGTCATGAAGAACGTGTCATGATGAACATGTCATGCTGAACGTGTCATGAAGAACGTGCTCATGATAAATGTGTCATGAAGAACGTGTCATGAAGAACGTGCTCATGATAAATGTGTCATGAAGAACGTGTCATGAAGAACGTGTCATAAAGAAAGTGTCATAATGAATGTGTCATGAAGAACGTGTCATGATGAACATGTCATGCTGAACGTGTCATGAAGAACGTGCTCATGATAAATGTGTCATGAAGAACGTGTCATGAAGAACGTGTCATGAAGAACGTGCTCATGATAAATGTGTCATGAAGAACGTGCTCATGATAAATGAGTCATGAAGAACGTGTCATGAAGAACTTGCTCATGATAAATGTGTCATGAAGAACGTGTCGTGAAGAACGTGCTCATGATAAATGTGTCATGAAGAACGTGTCATGAAGAACGTGCTCATGATAAATGTGTCATGAAGAACGTGTCATAAGGAAAGTGTCATAATGAATGTGTCATGAAGAACGTGTCATGATGAACATGTCATGCAGAACGTGTCAGAAGGAAGTGTCATAGTGAACGGGTCATAAAGAACGTGTCATGATGAACGTGTCATAAAGAACGTGCTCATGATAAATGTATCATGAAGAGCGTGTCATAAAGAACGTGTTCATGATACATGTGCCATGAAGAACGTGTCATAAAGAACGTGCTTATGATAAATGTGCCATGAAGAACGTGTCATAAAGAACGTGCTTTTGATAAATGTGCAATGAAGAACGTGTCATAAAGAACGAGCTCACGATAAATGTGTAATGAAGAACGTGTCATAAAGAACGTGTCATAAAGAAAGTGTCATGATAAGTGTGTCATGAAGAACGTGTCATAATGAATGTGTCATGAAGAACGTGTCATGATGAACATGTCATGCAGAACGTGTCATAAGGAAGTGTCATAGTGAACGGGTCATAAAGAACATGTCATGATGAACGTGTCGTAAAGAACGTGCTCATGATAAGTGTGTCATGAAGAACGTATCATAAAGAACGTGCTCATAATAATTGTCACACCAAGAACGTGTCGCAACGAAAGTGCTCATGATAAATGTGTCATAACGTGTCATGATAACTGTGTCATGAAGGATGTGTCATGAAGAACGTGTCATGATGAACATGTCATTCAGAACGTGTCATAAGGAAGTGTCATAGTGAACTGGTCATAAAAATCGTGGCATGATGAACGTGTCATAAAGAACACGTCATAAAGAACGTGTAATGGTTATAGGGTCATAAGGAACGTGTCATGGTGAACGGGTCATAAAGAACGTGTCATGGTGAACGGGTCATAAAGAACGTGTCATAAAGAACGTGTAATGGTTATAGGGCCATAAGGAACGTGTCATGGTGAACGGGTCATAAAAATCGTGGCATGATGAACGTGTCATAAAGAACGTGTAATGGTTATAGGGTCATAAGGAACGTGTCATGGTGAACGGGTCATAAAGAACGTGTCATGGTGAACGGGTCTCAAAGAACGTGTCATGGTTATAGGGTCATAAGGAACGTGTCATGGTGAACGTGTCATAAAGAACATGTCATGGTGAACCTGTCATGATAAACGTGTCATGATGAACATCTCATAAACAACGTGTCATCATGAACGTATCATAAAGAACGTGTCATGGTGAACGGGTCATAAAGATCATGTCATGATGAACGTGTCATGATGAAAGTGTCATGATGAACGTGTCATGGTGAACGTATCATGATGAACGTAAAATAAAAAACGTGTCATAAAGAACGTGTCATGATGAACGTGTCATGATGAACCTGTCACAAAGAACTTGTCATGATGGATGTGCCATAAGGAACAAGTAATAAAAACACGTTTCAAAAAGAACGTGTCATGATGAACGTATCAAAGAACGTGTCATGAAGAACGTGTCATGATGAACGTGTCATAAGTAACGTGCCATGATGAACGTATCATAAAGAACGTGTAATATCTTTTGTGATGCCGAAATTGAACTAAATGACTGTGTTAAGGGGCTCTCTTAGACCCTAGGACAGCGTGTACTCGACCACCTCCCTGACCGTACCGAAAGTTTGGTACCTATACACAGCTGGGCAGAGACCCCCAGTTGTAAACACTCGCACTTTATGAGTCGCTTGTATTACACTCAGAGGAAGAATGAATAAAAACTAGATATTAACTCATGACACTATTTAATACTAACGATATATATAATTACAAAGTGGAAGTGAGGTAGACAAGCTGTGAATAACGATTGGTGAGAGAGAAGCAGGCGAGGAGAGTGTGAAGACGAAGGCAGAGGCAGACCCAGCATAAAGTGAATCAAAACAGTGATAAGAAACACAGGAGGAACGGAAGAGAATAGCAGAGTGAGGATGAGAGAGAGAGAGAGGGGGGGGGGAGGACCTGGCCAAAAGAGAGGAAGATTGTGAAGGTGACAGAGAGCCGTGTGTGACGGTGACTCATGTAAGGAGACATGAAGAAAAAAGATAATTTGCGACCACATCAGTTCAGGGAGGCTCAATAGTTACCACAGAAGGAACTCAGGGAGTGTGTGTGTGCGTGCGTGCGTGCGTGCGTGCGTGCGTGCGGTCCCTTAGTGACACTTGTAAATCAATGTAAAGAACATTATTCTCAGGAGTAAAGATGCCCATCCCTTACAATGAAGATCTTTATGAGGATGTCAAGAGAAATCCATATTATTGGGAAGACTCGTAAGAGAAACATAAACTTGACGTCAGATGGTAAACTTGACCCCAGATGATAAACTTGATCCCAGATGATAAACTTGACCCCAGATGATAAACTTGACCCCAGATGGTAAATTTGACCTCAGGTGATAAGTTTGACCTCAGTTTGTAAACTTGACCTCAGATGGTAAACTTGACCTCAGATGGTAAACTTGACCCCAGATGGTAAACTTGACCCAGATGGTAAACTTGACCCAGATGGTAAACTTGACCCAGATGGTAAACTTGACCCAGATGATAAACTTGACCCAGATGGTAAACTTGACCCAGATGGTAAACTTGACATCATTGAAGAAGACCGAATTCTCGTAAGCTTAAGACATGAGAGGTTAAAACTTGGGATATGTTAGGTTAAAGGAAGTGATTGGGAGGATAAAGGAGGAAGATACGAAACAGGGAGAGTCTGTGTCTAAAGTCAGCACAGGCGATTGAAGGGTTGTGAGGGGAGGAATGACCAAACTTTGTGGTGAAAAAAGACAAGGAAATGGTAACAGTTAAGTGTACTAACTTTTTAAAACAATCTTTGGTAGATGAAGTGGACAGTAACATAGTCACGGATCAGGCTGACAAGGAAGGTACGAAAACCTTCATTGTTGGGGGTTCCCAGATAAGGTGCTTCAATAGAGCTTTCTGTGCCAAAACAGAAATGGGATGAGAGTGTTTGCCAGGAGCTGGGGATGGAGGATATAGTTAACAGGGTGGACAACATTATGTCTGGTAATGAGACGAAATCCATTATCTGCCTCATTGCAGGAGACAATATTGGCAGGTGTAGTAGTGATGAGCTCCTACTTAACTGTCTCCAACACAAACAGCAAAAGTATGAGAATTAAAATGGATGAAATCTGGGCGTTGGTATGTACCGAAAAAAATTATATAATAGCATTCACCGAAACATGAATAAACTTAGACTCACGTGAGTTACCTGTCGAATACCGAATTGCAGGTTACAAATTATTCCATACCGATATGCAGATTAGGAAAGGAGGCGGAGTAGCAATTTATGTCAGGGATAATTTGAAGTGTGAAATAAATAAGGAAATAAAACTAAACTTAATACAGAAACAATTTGATATAATTAACCGATGGGAGGGAAAAATTAATCACAGGAGTAATATATAGACCTCCTAATCTTGATAGAGTTAATGAGCGACTTATTTGAGATGAAATACACATGGCATCCAGATATAGCAAAGTCTGTATAGAAGGCGACTATATCTTTAGTCGAATAAATTTGACCGACCTTCCAGTTAACTCAGAATCAGAGGATTTTCTTTAGGCAGTTCAAAACTGTTTATAAGTCAACATATAGCCAAACCCATGTGGGGGAATAATATACTAGATTTATTTCTGTCAAACAGAGTAAACCTCATTAGTAATGCCGAGGTAGGGAACGAACTAGCTAACAACAACCACAAAGAAGTAAGAGTTAATGACCAACTTAATATCAGCAGCAAGGAAAATTCCATTAAAATCCCGGATTTCAGAAGGGCAAACTTTGGTAGGTCAAAAAGGCAGCTGAGAGAAGGGTGAATTACATGACCTCACGTGAGGTGGTAATAATGTGACCTCACACAATGTACTCACAGAGAGTGACCTCACTTTACCTGGTGGCCTTAACATCTATAACCTCATAAAATATGACCCATGAGGGTGACCTGACCACGAGATTTGTGGTTGATGAGTTCCATAACAATTTTAATAATGAGTTACTTAATGCACAAAGGAAGAAAATGCCAAAAAGAACACTCAGATCAGACAACAATGACCCCAAATGGAAAAAAAAATTATTTAAATAATATTATTGGACAAAGGAAGGCTATAGGTAGAAGAATTAATCGTGGTGGAGTTTAGCTCCGAGATTATTATAAAGTATTGGCCAGTAGGGTTAAGACCGAGATAAGAAAAGCAAAGAGGAATAATGAACTGAAGAGAGCAAGGAAGGCGAAGTGAAACTCAAAGGGATTCTTCCAAGTGTATCAAACTAAAACTCGAGACAAGATTGGACCAATACAGTCAGATACCAGCGAATTAACTGATAACGACGGAGAAACGAGCAGTAATCTGACAAATATATTTCATCAGTTTTCACAAATGAGAATTTAAACATTATACCAGAGGCGCCGACTGTAAACTTAGATAGTGAAGACAATAGATAAGAATGACTAGTAACGATGTTAGTAAACAAATAGATGAACCAAAACCCAATAAGTCGCCAGGCCCCGACGAGATATTTGCCAGAGTATTAAAAGAATGTACGGAAAAACTTTTTATTCACTTAATAAATTTGTTTAACATGTCATTAATAACTGGTGCAGTACCAGAATCCGGGAGAATAACGAAAGTGATACCGATTTTCAAGAGGGGAGATAAATCACTATCCTCTAACTACCGTTCAATTAGCTTAACATCTATTGTAGAAAAATTACTGGAAACAATACTTTCTAACTTAATTCAAAAACACCTCGAGGAACACAAATCGATCAATGATTCCCAGCATGGCTTCTCAATTGGACATTCATGTCTGACTAATCCATTATCATTCTTTTCAACAGTTTTTGAATCTGTGGGTAACGGACACGATTATGATGTGGTATACCTCGACTTTAGCAAAACCTTTGACACCTTGTTTTGTACTTCTCCTTAGTCTGTACTCACCCCTGAAGATGTGAAATACACGAAAGCGCTTGGGAACTTCGTGTTTTCTTCTTTCCTTGTGGTTATCAGTATATACCTAGATCACGCGCACCTACAGTGATTTACTTGCATATATATATATATATATATATATATATATATATATATATATATATATATATATATATATATATATATATATATATATATATATATATGTGTGTGTATATATATATAAGAAACAGTTAGTGCTCTCGCAACTTCAGTGAGAAGCCATGCGATACACACTTGGCCACTGCGGTGTGTGTGTGTGTGTGGCAATAAGGTAATAATAATGATAATAGTAATAATAGTTAATGGTTTATTGAGAGAACATTGCAGCCAAAAGATATTGAAACAGTATATTTAGCCAGAAGAACACAGATGCAGAGTCGAAAAAATCATAATATTAACATGGCTGAGCCAGTTGAGAGCCTGAGCTCTCTTGTAGGCACCTGATATATTGTACACTGAAAATATACAGTCAACATAGATGAAAGTTATATAATTGGGGAATGGTTCACTTGACTGACAAATAATATACAAGTAACATAAGTAGTATATACTGCACTTGATTATATAATGACAAGGGGGAAAGGTCATTCAACAAGGAATTGCGGCACAGTATCAGTACAAAAGCGAGAATGGCAGTGAACAATACAAGTTGTTGATAATTTTTACAGTAGTTAGGACTGGGTTATTCTTATGTTCATCAGTACTTTGTCGTATGGGCTGGCTGCGGTTGTAGTGTCGAACAGCAATTCACGGACGAGGGATCTCGGGTGGAAGCAGAAGACGGTGTTGAGGATGGTACAGAAGCTTCTCCCCAAACTTACAGATGAGATCATGGTGATGATCAGAGAGAACCGAGATGGTCAGTGTGTTGAGTGCTTCTTGATATTTGGAGTAGGAGGGGAGAGAATATTCTTGCACTCCCTCTTCTGCACTTTTTGTAGTTGCTCTCGCTGTGTGGCATTTAGAGAGGAATACCATGCACGGGAAGCATAGGTGAGCTTGTGAAGCATGAATGCTGAGTAAGCGCTCAAGGCCTCAGGCACCGAAATTCCTGGGGACTTGAGACGACGGAGGAGGTGGAGACAAAAGCTGGAAGAGTGACGTGTGATTTTCAATGGACTTTGTTATCCATAGTGATACCGAGGAGCTTTGTGGAGTCCTCTGTATGTGTGTGCGTATGTGTGTGTAGAGGGTCTTGTTTCCAGCCACTCTTCATTACCGAGAAAGTACTTAGAATACAGTATATTGAAGCAAAGGTTCGTTTAACATAACTGCCTTTGTCATGTCGTCATTAAAATATCAATGATGAAAAAAATGTGAAGACATTTGGTTACTAGTGAGTATAAATTTTGGCTCCTTATCTCAACAAGTGCTTGAGGTATCGACTGGACAAATAAACAAACCACGAAGCAATCACTGAGTATTGCCTTTAAGCACGCACCTTGCATAGCACCTGGAGACTGAGCGGTGCATAAGTGTATGACCAACAGATACAACTATACATATTCATATATATTTATGTAACCGTGAAATTTGCGTATATTGTAGACACTGCTGCCATTAGTTGCTACAAATATTGTGACCAAGTCCCAGGTTGCTGATCTGACTTTCTGCCTCATTTACACACAATTGCAGGGTCTCAATTGTTTCTCTTACTTTGACAACATAACATACATATCGTTTCTCACTCTTGATCTTTTTTTTCGTTTTTGTATTTATTTATGGTTCTTTAAAATTATTTTGTTTTTATTATTATTGGGCTAATGCCCGTAAAAGAAATATAATAAATAAATACTGAACTTTACAAATTATTCCCATAAAGTGACTTCCTGTTAATCTCTTTGTCACCTTATTTTCTTTCAACTCCCACTTAGACGATTCTAACTTTATCCCTCCTACCCCTACTTCTCCTACTGAACCTATGCACTTTCCTATAATCTCCACTCGCAGGGTTGCTGGTGTGTTATCCAGGTTGGATGTAAGTAAAGCGTATGGACCGGGCGGAATACCCCCTCGTGTTCTAAGGGAGTGTGCTGATATTCTGGCCCATGTGCTTGCTCACCTCAAAACCCAAACTTTTCCTTCTTCTTGGAAGCATGTCTTGGTTCAGCCCATCCCGAAGAAGGGCGACCATTCCAATCCTTCTAACTATCGTCCCATTGTCCTAACTTCATCCCTTCCTAAGATTTTCGAAACTATCTCAAACTCTCATTTTTTCCGTCACCTTGAACGCCTTTCTCTTTTGTCGGATCACCAGTATGGCTTTCACCAGGCGAGATCTACTGGTGATCTGCTCTCCTACTGCACCCATCATTGGTCATCCTCTCTTAGGGATTACGGGGAAACTTTTGTTGTGGTCCTCTACATGGGTATGGCAACAAGTCTTTGCTTTTTAAACTTCCCTCTTATGGTTTCTCTCCCTCACTTTGTTCTCCAATTTCTAGCTTTCTTGAGAACCGATCCATGGCAGTTGTTGTCGAGGGGTCGATCTCTCGCTCTTTCTCTACCAATAGTGGTGTCTCATAGGGTTCTGTTCTTTCACCTACTCTCTTCCTTCTTTTTATCAATGATTTACTTCACACTACAACTAATTCTATCCATTCATATGCTGATGATTCTACTCTTCACTCTTCACCATTCCCCATAATTCTCAAAAAGATCTGTTTCTAGAGCTAATATCATTACATCTATCAATGCGGATCTGTGCAGCATCTCAGAATGGGGAGGTACAAACTTGGTTAAATTCAATGGTAATAAAACTCAGTATTTACCAATTACACTTTCCAAATTAGATGATCTCCCACCAATCACATTTCAGGACGCAATCATTCTGCCAAATTGTAAAATAAACATGCTAGGCCTCACTATTTCCTCTAGTATATCATAGAAGCCACACATCCTCAACATTGCTAAAGCTGCCTCCCGAAAGTTGGGAATGCTGTACAGATACCGTAGCTACTTCACTCCTGAGCAGTTGCTTCAAGTATATAAGGGATTCATTCGTCCTAACTTGGAGTACTGCTCTCATATCTGGGGTGGCTCTTCTTCTGTTCAACTGTTAGATAGGGTGGAATCAAAGGCATTTCGTCTTATTAACTCTCCTCCTTTAGTTGATAATTTTTCTTCCCTTTCTCTTCGCCGCAATGTTGCTTCACTCTCTCTCTCTTTTACAGGTTCTTTAACGGGCAATGTTCAGCCGATTTGGCATCCTGTGTACCGCCGGCAAGGCCGTGGGCTCGTAACACACATTATAGTACATCCTTCTTTCCTCACACAACCAAACTGTGGCATACTCTGCCTTCTTCTGCGTTTCCATACTCATACAATCTGTCTCACTTCAAAAAGCTGGTTTTCCGGCATCTTCGTGGTGTAGGTTTATATAATCTTTTTCTTTTATATTTTGTATTTCTTTTTACTCTTATTTCTTTCGCCCCCTCGGCCCCGTTGTGGGTCTTTGACCTGTGCCCAGGTGGGCTATTCCCCGTAAAAAAAAATAATAATACTACCAACACTCAGGTGTGGTCAGGTGGACATAGTGACACAGGTAGAGCCAGGACAGTAATTGAAGCATTCGTGGATGGTTCTCACTCCACTTACGTAAAATTGTAAAGGAATAATCGAAATAATTGTGATGGTAATATTCACCCTGGTTGTCTGTTGCTGAGACTGTATACTAGGGCTTCTCTCAACCTCCATTTAAAAGGTTAAGGAAGTCTTTGGTAGTCTTGGCACACAACGTCTTAGGTCGTCAAACGTCAATTTCTTTCTCTTAAAAATTGTGATAAGACAAGAGCCTTTAGATATGCTAGAGTCTCTGTGTATTTCCGTAGTCATTGAAAACTACTAACTCACACCCAGTACAAGAAACAAGTCCCAGCTTCTTTAAGATTATTGTTATTTGTTTTGTAACGTGGGTCACAAGACGTGTTCTTGTTTTGAGAGTTTCAGCGATATGTGGACGCCATTAAGACTCCGCCATCGTTGTGCTGAACAATCGGTGTTAGTAAGCAGTTGTGGGAGAATCTCAGTGTCAATTTGTCACCATTTGTGTACAGGGGATGAGTGTAAGAGGCAGCAGCTGTGAAACTCACCATCCTAATATTGGAAAATTTCTTGGCTAATTTCCCGCAGCTCCAGAGAGGACGACAACCTTGAACGGCACAGCAGAGATTCTGTTGCAGTGTTTACTGTCATCTCAGACCAACGCCGTCTCAGCCCGCAACCTCCTGTGACACACTACTACTTGGCTGCTACTCGGAATTGAGTATGATGATCGTCCAGCTATGATACAATGATATAAGTTATTAAGGATGTCACCTTTGTTGGTGAGTTCTGAGGTGGCAAAAGAGGCCGATGCGGGACCGGCAGGGTCCATCACAGATGTTGCACATGTGGAGGTTACATCTAATACGGCAGGGAGGCGGCAGCATCTTTCCGGCATTGGCGCTTCTCTGCCTCGTTATACAGTCGGGCTAAATCGAAAGTATTGACACCTTATTGTGTGGTGATCCTCCAAGCGCTACGGTGTGGATTAATCGTCACCCAGGTGAGGGGGGGCGAACTTGGCACTTTTTTCAGGATTGTCTTAAGACTATCCTTATACCTTTTCAGTTGCCCGCCAGCGTTACGTTTACGATTCGTTAGGTGACTGTAAAGTAACTGCTTTGGCAGTCTACTGTCGTCCATGCGGGTAACATGACCAGTCCAATGTAGTTGTTCATAGATAATGGTAGCCTAGATGCTTCTATATTTGGTGTCAGCTAGAACACTGGCATTTGTTCTCTGTTCTTCCCAGCGAACTCGGAGGATGGAACGTACACCACGTTGGTGAAAGTTTTCAAGTGCCTTGAGGTGTCTTGCTGCGATATAGCAGGGTGGGGAGGACCACTACTCGATATACGTGTAACTTTGTAGATAATTTCGGCTCCCTACAGCTGAAGACACGGTTTCGAAGTCTGCCAAAGGCTTGAGATGCACATCTGATCCGATGCTGAATCTCTTTATCGATGTCCGCGGTGGTGGACAGGTGGGAGCCGAAATACCTGGGATTTGGTCACAATTTTCGTGATGCCATATAGCAGCAGAGTCTACCATTAGAAAACACGTTATGCTTCCAATATCTTCCCAGGCGGTAGTACTTCCCTGTTTGATAGCAGCCTACTATCTACCATGGCCCTGACGAGCCGATGATCAGTGTCGCAGTGGTCTGAGCCACGCATGGCGCGGGTGATGAGGACATCTCGGCTATCTCTTGCTCTGACAATAATGTAGTCAATGAGATGCCAGTGTTTGGATCGTGGGTGTTACCACGAACCCTTGAACTTGTCGACTTGAACTTGGAATTGGTAATAATGAGGTTGTGAGCAGCACACTTGCTGAGGAGTAGGCCGTTGGGATCACACTTGCCTAGTCTATTTCTCCCTATGGTTCCCTGCCAAATGTCAGCATCTCTGCCAACTCTGGCATTGAAGTCTGGGGATAGAGGTTAGCACTCTGTCGAGGTTGGCGTAAAAGGCATCCTTGATGTCATCCTCTGCATCCAGTGTTGGGGCGTATGCACTGATGAAAAACACATGGCGTGAGTGATTCAGTGGGACTCGAAGCGGCATAATGTGCTCGTTGATCCCAATAGGCATATTAGTTAGCCTGTGTAGGATGCGTTGGCGGATGGCAAAGCTAACTCCATAAATGACGTTTCTCTCAGCATCAGGCTTACCCTTCCAGAAGAATGTATAGCCAGACGCCCGTTCTGTGAGTTGACCGTCGTTTGGGAGCCAGGACTCAATAATGGCTGCTATGTCGATGTTATACCTAACCAGCTCTTTTGCCACAAAGGCGGTTTTTTTTACAGGACGCTCATTTCTGCCACTATCCAGAAGGTTCCTCATTTTCCATGCAGCGACCATGTGGGGTGAGCAAGGACAGGGCCGGATTGCACTGCTGCCTAGATCCTAGTGCGTAAACGACCATCTTATCTGTGCCGCCCATGTGCGGAGTTGTGACTAGAGACTTCAGGGGGTCATCTCCGCCTGTCTCCGTCGCCACTCGTCGCACACACACACCACACACAGAGGTGGAAGTACGTGGATGACTGCACTGTAGGGATTACAGTGGACAACACCTCACCGGACTACTCATCGCTACAAGGCACCTTGGACAGGCTACAGGCATGGACTACGGAGAACAAGGTGACCATCAACCACACCAAAACCGTAGTCATGCACATCAATACCGCCAGCACTCCAGTGCAAGCTCCAGGAGTAACAGTGGGTGCCCATCCTCTCCAGTTAGTGCAGTCTGCCAAACTCCTGGGTGTTACCATACACCACAAACTGGACTGGAAGGCCCATGAAAACAACACAATCAAGGCAGCCTCGTACCGACTCAACATGCTACGATGACTCAGGTCACTTGGGGCACCCATGCCAGAGCTGAGGACTATGTACAACGCCTTTATTCTCCCTAAATTAACGTATGCGTCACCAGCCTGGTCGTCTTCTCTCAACTCTACCCAACAACGTCAGCAAGAGAAGGTACAGAAAAGGGCCTGCAGAATCAAGCTCGGCGCAGACTACTCCAGCTACAACAACGCTCTCTCCACCCTGGAAATGCCATCCCTCAGCAACCTGCACCACCAAGCACTAGCAAGGTTTGGCAGTGGACTACTGCACCATCCTCGTCATCGCCACATCCTGCCACCGGCAGTCCCCCGCCCAACTCGCGCAGTCCGCCACTACAACAAAATTCAGCCCATAAGAGCCAGCACCGATAGATATAAGAACAGCACCATCCCATCTATTGTTAAAATAATAAACAACTCCTGATTTATGTACTGTACAGCCCTGTAAATGTATTGAACGTATATCATTATGTCTAAATCACAAGTAAGTTTGTATATTTTCAGCCACCGGCTGCAACTCTATTAATAAACTGTTTATTATTATTATTATTATTATTATTATTATTATTATTATTATTATTATTATTATTATTATTATTATACACACATTAGGGCCGTAAGCCAGGGTTTACTTAAATGTAGGGGGGGAATAGGGAGACAGACAGACAGACATAACAGAGAGAGAGAGAGACTTTTGTTTTGTAACCGACCAGGAGAGAGAGACTACCTCCAGTGATCAGTTCTGCATAGTATTACACAGAGAGAAACATACAAAAATAATAGTGAAAGGAAAACTTTTCCCCTCTCTGGAAAAACATACATTAGTTGACCTGGAATAATATATATTGAGTCACTATGACCCATCACAACACGTCACTATAACCCATCACAACACGTCACTATAACCCATCACAACACGTCACTATAACCACTCACAACACGCCACTATAACCCCTCACAACACGCCACTATAACCCATCACAACACGCCACTATAACCCCTCACAACACGCCACTATAACCCATCACAACACGCCACTATAACCCATCACAACACGCCACTATAACCACTCACAACACGCCACTATAACCCATCACAACACGCCACTATAACCACTCACAACACGCCACTATAACCACTCACAACACGCCACTATAACCCATCACAACACGCCACTATAGCCACTCACAACACGCCACTATAACCACTCACAACACGCCACTATAACCACTCACAACACGCCACTATAACCACTCACAACACGTCACTATAACCCATCACAACACGCCACTATAACCCATCACAACATGTCACTATAACCACTCACAACACGCCACTATAACCACTCACAACACGCCACTATAACCACTCACAACACGCCACTATAACCCATCACAAGACGCCACTATAACCCATCACAACACGCCACTATAACCACTCACAACACGTCACTATAACCACTCACAACACGCCACTATAACCCATCACAACAGGTCACTATAACCCATCACAACACGTCACTATAACCCATCACAACACGCCACTATAACCCATCACAACACGCCACTATAACCACTCACAACACGCCACTATAACCACTCACAACACGCCACTATAACCCATCACAACACGTCACTATAACACCTCACAACACGTCACTATAACCCATCACAACATGTCACTATAACCCATCACAACACGCCACTATAACCCATCACAACACGCCACTATAACCCATCACAACAGCAAAACACAAAGAGGTGCGACGGAAAACAGAAACGGTGGAGAGGCGATAATTGTGTTAGAGAAGACTGGTCAGTGGTGGAGGTGTACTGGTCAGTGGTGGAGGAAGACTGGTAAGTGGTGGAGGAAGACTGGTCAGTGGTGGAGGTGTACTGGTTAGTGGTGGAGGAAGACTGGTCAGTGGTGGAGGTGTACTGGTCAGTGGTGGAGGAATACTGGTCAATGGTGGAGGAAGACTGGTCAGTGGTGGAGGTATACTGGTCAGTGGTGGAGGTGTACTGGTCAGTGGTAGAGGTGTACTGGTCAGTGGTGAAGGTGTACTGGTCAGTGGTGGAGGTGTACTGGTCGGTGGTGGAGGAAGACTGGTCAGTGGTGGAGGTGTACTGGTCAGTGGTGGAGGAAGACTGGTAAGTGGTGGAGGTGTACTGGTCAGTGGTGGAGGTGTACTGGTCAGTGGTGGAGGAAGACTGGTCAGTGGTGGAGGTGTACTGGTTAGTGGTGGAGGAACACTGGTTAGTGGTGGAGGAGTACTGGTCAGTGGTGGAGGTGTACTGGTCAGAGGTGGAGGAAGACTGGTCAGTGGTGGTGTACTAGTCAGTAGTGGAGGTGTACTGGTCATTGGTGGAGGAAGACTGGTCAGTGGTTGAGGTGTACTGGTCAATGGTGGAGGAAGACTGGTCAGTGGTGGAGGAAGACTGGTCAGTGATTGAGGTGTACTGGTCAGTGGTGGAGGAATACTGGTCAATGGTGGAGGAAGACTGGTCAGTGGTGGAGGTGTACTGGTCAGTGGTAGAGGTGTACTGGTCAGTGGTGAAGGTGTACTGGTCAGTGGTGGAGGTGTACTGGTCGGTGGTGGAGGAAGACTGGTCAGTGGTGGAGGTGTACTGGTCATTGGTGGAGGAAGACTGGACAGTGGTGGAGGTGTACTGGTCAGTGGTGGAGGTGTACTGGTCAGTGGTGGAGGTGGACTGATCAGTGGTGGAGGTGTACTGGTCAGTGGTGGAGGAAGACTAGTTAGTGGTGGAGGTGTACTGGTCAGTGGTGGAGGAAGACTGGTCAGTGGTGGAGGAAGACTGGTCAGTGGTGGAGGTGTACTGGTCATTGGAGGAGGTGTACTGGTCAGTGGTGGAGGTGTACTGGTCAGTGGTGGAGGTGTACTGGTCAGTGGTGGAGGAAGACTGGTCAGTGGTGGAGGTCTACTGGTCAGTGGTGGAGGTGTACTAGTCAGTGGTGGAGGTGTACTGGTCAGTCGTGGAGGAAGACTGGTCAGTGGTGGAGGTGTACTGGTCAGTGGTGAAGGTGTACTGGTCAGTGGTGGAGGTTTACTGGTCAGTGGTGGAGGAAGACCGGTCAGTGGTGGAGGAGTACTGGTCAGTGGTGAAGGTGTACTGGTCAGTGGTGGAGGTGTACTGGTCAGTGGTGAAGGTGTACTGGTCAGTGGTGGAGGTGGACTGGTCAGTGGTGGAGGTGTACTGGTCAGTGGTGGAGGTGTACTGGTCAGTGGTGGAGGAAGACTGGTCAGTGGTGGAGGTGTACTGGTCAGTGGTAGAGGTGTACTGGTCAGTGGTGAAGGTGTACTGGTCAGTGGTGGAGGTGCACTGGTCGGTGGTGGAGGTGTACTGGTCAGTGGTGGAGGAAGACTGGTTAGTGGTGGAGGTGTACTGGTCAGTGGTGGAGGTGTACTGGTCAGTGGTGGAGGAAGACTGGTCAGTGGTGGAGGAAGACTGGTCAGTGGTGGAGGTGTACTGGTCAGTGGAGGAGGTGTACTGGTCAGTGGTGGAGGAAGACTGGTCAGTGGTGGAGGAAGACTGGTCAGTGGTGGAGGTGTACTAGTCAGTGGTGGAGGTGTACTGGTCAGTGGTGGAGGAAGACTGGTCAGTGGCGGAGGTTTACCTATCAGTGGTGGAGGAAAACTGATCAGTGGTGGAGGAAGACTGGTCAGTGGTGGAGGTTTACTGGTCAGTGGTGAAGGTGTACTGGTCAGTGGTGGAGGAAGACTGGTCAGTGGTGGAGGTGGACTGGTCAGTGGTGGAGGTGTACTGGTCAGTGGTGGAGGTGGACTGGTCAGTGGTGGAGGTGGACTGGTCAGTGGTGGACTGGTCAGTGGTGGAGGTGTACTGGTCAGTGGTGGAGGTGGACTGGTCAGTGGTGGAGGTGTACTGGTCAGTGGTGGAGGTGGACTGGTCAGTGGTGGAGGTGGACTGGTCAGTGGTGGAGGTGTACTGGTCAGTGGTGGAGGTGTACTGGTCAGTGGTGGAGGTGTACTGGTCAGTGGTGGAGGAAGACTGGTCAGTGGTGGAGGTGTACTGGTCAGTGGTGGAGGTGTACTGGTCAGTGGTGGAGGTGTACTGGTCAGTTTAGAGAGAATAACACAGAAATTCTCATGTGTTACGGTGTTGTAAAATACCGGCTAAGAGTCGGCCTCCAGCGCTGGAATTACCAAGAAATAGAAGCAATATACAGAGTTGGCACCCTGTGATCTGGGGACTGTTCGAGGGAATAGTACACTGTGTGGTGGTGTAACACAGTGTGTGGTGGAATAACACAGTGTGTGGTGGTGTAACACAGTGTGTGGTGGAATAACACAGTGTGTGGTGGTGTGACACAGTGTGTGGTGGTGTAACACCGTGTGTGGTGGTGTAAGACAGTGTGTGGTGGTGTGACACAGTGTGTGGTGGTGTAACACAGTGTGTGGTGGTGTGACACAGTGTGTGGTGGTGTAAGACAGTGTGTGGTGGAATAACACAGTGTGTGGTGCTGTAAGACAGTGTGGGTTGGTGTAACACAGTGTGTGGTGGTGTAACACAGTGTGTGGTGGAGTAACACAAACAGTGTGTGGTGTTGTAACACAGTGTGTGGTGGTGTAACACAGTGTGTGGTGGAATAACACAGTGTGTGGTGGTGTAACACAGTGTGTGGTGGAATAACACAGTGTGTGGTGGTGTAAGACAGTGTGGGTTGGTGTAACACAGTGTGGGTTGGTGTAACACAGTGTGTGGTGGTGTAACACAGTGTGTGGTGGAGTAACACAAACAGTGTGTGGTGGTGTAACACAGTGTGTGGTGGAGTAACACAAACAGTGTGTGGTGTTGTAACACAGTGTGTGGTGGTGTAACACAGTGTGTGGTGGAATAACACAGTGTGTGGTGGAGTAACACAGTGTGTGGTGGTGTAACACAGTGTGTGGTGGTGTAAGACAGTGTGGGTTGGTGTAGCACAGTGTGGGTTGGTGTAACACAGTGTGTGGTGGTGTAACACAGTGTGTGGTGGAATAACACAGTGTGTGTGGTGGTGTAACACAGTGTGTGGTGGTGTAAAACAGTGTGGTGGTGTAACACAGTGTGTGGTGGAGTAACACAGTGTGTGGTGGAATAACACAGTGTGTGGTGGTGTGACACAGTGTGTGGTGGTGAAACACAGACAGTGTGTGGTGTTGTAACACAGTGTGTGGTGGTGTAACACAGTGTGTGGTGGTGTGACACAGTGTGTGGTGGAATAACACAGACAGTGTGTGGTGTTGTAACATAGTGTGTGGTGGTGTAACACAGTGTGTGGTGGTGTAACACAGTGTGTGGTGGAGTAACACTGTATGTGGTGGTGTAACACAGTGTGTGGTGGTGTAACACAGTGTGTGGTGGAGTAACACTGTATGTGGTGGTGTAACACAGTGTGTGGTGGAATAACACAGACAGTGTGTGGTGGTGTAACACAGTGTGTGGTGGTGTAACACAGTGTGTGGTGGAGTAACACAGACAATGTGTGGTGGAGTAACACAGTGTGTGACATTATATGATTTATGGTGGAGGATTAAGGTGGAGAACTAAGGTGGAGGACTAAGGTGGAGGACTATGGTGGAGGACTATGGTGGAGGACTATGTTGGAGGACTAAGGTGGAGGACTAAGGTGGAGGACTATGGTGGAGGACTATGGTGGAGGACTATGGTGGAGGACTAAGGTGGAGGACTATGGTGGAGGACTATGGTGGAGGACTATGGTGGAGGACTATGGTGGAGGACTATGGTGGAGGACTATGGTGGAGGACTAAGGTGGAGGACTATGGTGGAGGACTAAGGTGGAGGACTAAGGTGGAGGACTATGGTGGAGGACTAAGGTGGAGGACTAAGGTGGAGGACTATGGTGAGGACTATGGTGGAGGACTATGGTGGAGGACTAAGGTGGAGGACTAAGGTGGAGGACTAAGGTGGAGGACTAAGGTGGAGGACTAAGGTGGAGGACTATGGTGGAGGACTATGGTGGAGGACTAAGGTGGAGGACTAAGGTGAAGGACTAAGGTGGAGGACTATGGTGGAGGACTATGGTGGAGGACTATGGTGGAGGACTAAGGTGGAGGACTAAGGTGGAGGACTAAGGTGGAGGACTAAGGTGGAGGACTAAGGTGGAGGACTATGGTGGAGGACTAAGGTGGAGGACTAAGGTGGAGGACTAAGGTGGAGGACTATGGTGGAGGACTAAGGTGGAGGACTATGGTGGAGGACTAAGGTGGAGGACTAAGGTGGAGGACTAAGGTGGAGGACTATGGTGGAGGACTATGGTGGAGGACTAAGGTGGAGGACTAAGGTGGAGGACTATGGTGGAGGACTAAGGTGGAGGACTAAGGTGGAGGACTAAGGTGGAGGACTATGGTGGAGGACTATGGTGGAGGACTAAGGTGAAGGACTAAGGTGGAGGACTAAGGTGGAGGACTAAGGTGGAGGACTAAGGTGGAGGACTATGGTGGAGGACTAAGGTGGAGGACTAAGGTGAAGGACTAAGGTGGAGGACTATGGTGGAGGACTATGGTGGAGGACTATGGTGGAGGACTAAGGTGAAGGACTAAGGTGAAGGACTATGGTGGAGGACTAAGGTGGAGGACTAAGGTGGAGGACTAAGGTGGAGGACTAAGGTGGAGGACTATGGTGAAGGACTATGGTGGAGGACTAAGGTGGAGGACTATGGTGGAGGACTAAGGTGGAGGACTAAGGTGGAGGACTATGGTGGAGGACTATGGTGGAGGACTAAGGTGAAGGACTAAGGTGAAGGACTAAGGTGGAGGACTATGGTGGAGGACTATGGTGGAGGACTAAGGTGGAGGACTAAGGTGGAGGACTATGGTGAAGGACTATGGTGGAGGACTAAGGTGGAGGACTATGGTGGAGGACTAAGGTGGAGGACTAAGGTGGAGGACTAAGGTGGAGGACTATGGTGAAGGACTATGGTGGAGGACTAAGGTGGAGGACTATGGTGGAGGACTAAGGTGGAGGACTATGGTGGAGGACTAAGGTGGAGGACTAAGGTGGAGGACTATGGTGGAGGACTAAGGTGGAGGACTAAGGTGGAGGACTATGGTGAAGGACTATGGTGGAGGACTAAGGTGAAGGACTATGGTGGAGGACTAAGGTGGAGGACTAAGGTGGAGGACTAAGGTGGAGGACTATGGTGAGGACTATGGTGGAGGACTAAGGTGGAGGACTATGGTGGAGGACTAAGGTGGAGGACTATGGTGGAGGACTAAGGTGGAGGACTATGGTGGAGGACTATGGTGGAGGACTATGGTGGAGGACTATGGTGGAGGACTATGGTGGAGGACTAAGGTGGAGGACTAAGGTGGAGGACTATGGTGGAGGACTATGGTGGAGGACTAAGGTGGAGGACTAAGGTGGAGGACTAAGGTGGAGGACTATGGTGGAGGACTATGGTGGAGGACTAAGGTGGAGGACTATGGTGGAGGACTAAGGTGGAGGACTAAGGTGGAGGACTATGGTGGAGGACTAAGGTGGAGGACTAAGGTGGAGGACTAAGGTGGAGGACTATGGTGGAGGACTAAGGTGGAGGACTAAGGTGAAGGACTGTGGAGGACTAGGTGGAGGACTATGGTGGAGGACTAAGGTGGAGGACTAAGGTGGAGGACTAAGGTGGAGGACTATGGTGGAGGACTAAGGTGGAGGACTATGGTGGAGGACTATGGTGGAGGACTAAGGTGGAGGACTAAGGTGGAGGACTAAGGTGGAGGACTATGGTGGAGGACTAAGGTGGAGGACTAAGGTGGAGGACTAAGGTGGAGGACTATGGTGGAGGACTAAGGTGGAGGACTATGGTGGAGGACTATGGTGGAGGACTAAGGTGGAGGACTAAGGTGGAGGACTATGGTGGAGGACTATGGTGGAGGACTAAGGTGGAGGACTAAGGTGGAGGACTAAGGTGGAGGACTAAGGTGGAGGACTATGGTGGAGGACTAAGGTGGAGGACTAGGTGGAGGACTAAGGTGGAGGACTATGGTGGAGGACTAAGGTGGAGGACTATGGTGGAGGACTATGGTGGAGGACTAAGGTGGAGGACTATGGTGGAGGACTAAGGTGGAGGACTAAGGTGGAGGACTATGGTGGAGGACTAAGGTGGAGGACTAAGGTGGAGGACTATGGTGGAGGACTATGGTGGAGGACTATGGTGGAGGACTAAGGTGGAGGACTATGGTGGAGGACTAAGGTGGAGGACTATGGTGGAGGACTAAGGTGGAGGACTAAGGTGGAGGACTATGGTGGAGGACTAAGGTGGAGGACTATGGTGGAGGACTATGGTGGAGGACTATGGTGGAGGACTAAGGTGGAGGACTATGGTGGAGGACTAAGGTGGAGGACTAAGGTGGAGGACTATGGTGGAGGACTAAGGTGGAGGACTATGGTGGAGGACTAAGGTGGAGGACTAAGGTGGAGGACTAAGGTGGAGGACTATGGTGGAGGACTAAGGTGGAGGACTATGGTGGAGGACTAAGGTGGAGGACTATGGTGGAGGACTAAGGTGGAGGACTAAGGTGGAGGACTATGGTGGAGGACTAAGGTGGAGGACTATGGTGGAGGACTAGGTGGAGGACTATGGTGGAGGACTAAGGTGGAGGACTAAGGTGGAGGACTATGGTGGAGGACTAAGGTGGAGGACTATGGTGGAGGACTAAGGTGGAGGACTTAGGTGGAGGACTATGGTGGAGGACTAAGGTGGAGGACTAAGGTGGAGGACTATGGTGGAGGACTAAGGTGGAGGACTAAGGTGGAGGACTAAGGTGGAGGACTAAGGTGGAGGACTATGGTGGAGGACTAAGGTGGAGGACTATGGTGGAGGACTAAGGTGGAGGACTATGGTGGAGGACTATGGTGGAGGACTAAGGTGGAGGACTATGGTGGAGGACTATGGTGGAGGACTAGGTGGAGGACTAGGTGGAGGACTAAGGTGGAGGACTATGGTGGAGGACTTTGGTGGAGGACTATGGTGGAGGACTAAGGTGGAGGACTATGGTGGAGGACTAAGGTGGAGGACTATGGTGGAGGACTAAGGTGGAGGACTAAGGTGGAGGACTATGGTGGAGGACTAAGGTGGAGGACTATGGTGGAGGACTAAGGTGGAGGACTAAGGTGGAGGACTATGGTGGAGGACTATGGTGGAGGACTATGGTGGAGGACTAAGGTGGAGGACTATGGTGGAGGACTAAGGTGGAGGACTAAGGTGGAGGACTAAGGTGGAGGACTAAGGTGGAGGACTAAGGTGGAGGACTATGGTGGAGGACTAAGGTGGAGGACTAGGTGGAGGACTATGGTGGAGGACTATGGTGGAGGACTAAGGTGGAGGACTATGGTGGAGGACTAAGGTGGAGGACTAAGGTGGAGGACTAAGGTGGAGGACTATGGTGGAGGACTAAGGTGGAGGACTATGGTGGAGGACTAAGGTGGAGGACTAAGGTGGAGGACTAAGGTGGAGGACTATGGTGGAGGACTAAGGTGGAGGACTAAGGTGGAGGACTAAGGTGGAGGACTATGGTGGAGGACTATGGTGGAGGACTATGGTGGAGGACTAAGGTGGAGGACTAAGGTGGAGGACTAAGGTGGAGGACTAAGGTGGAGGACTATGGTGGAGGACTATGGTGGAGGACTAAGGTGGAGGACTAAGGTGGAGGACTATGGTGGAGGACTATGGTGGAGGACTATGGTGGAGGACTATGGTGGAGGACTAAGGTGGAGGACTATGGTGGAGGACTAGGTGAGGACTAGGTGGAGGACTAAGGTGGAGGACTATGGTGGAGGACTATGGTGGAGGACTAAGGTGGAGGACTATGGTGGAGGACTAAGGTGGAGGACTATGGTGGAGGACTATGGTGGAGGACTATGGTGGAGGACTAAGGTGGAGGACTAAGGTGGAGGACTAAGGTGGAGGACTAAGGTGGAGGACTATGGTGGAGGACTAAGGTGGAGGACTATGGTGGAGGACTAAGGTGGAGGACTAAGGTGGAGGACTATGGTGGAGGACTAAGGTGGAGGACTAAGGTGGAGGACTATGGTGGAGGACTATGGTGGAGGACTAAGGTGGAGGACTAAGGTGGAGGACTATGGTGGAGGACTATGGTGGAGGACTAAGGTGGAGGACTATGGTGGAGGACTAAGGTGGAGGACTAAGGTGGAGGACTAAGGTGGAGGACTAAGGTGGAGGACTATGGTGGAGGACTAAGGTGGAGGACTAAGGTGGAGGACTAAGGTGGAGGACTATGGTGGAGGACTAAGGTGGAGGACTATGGTGGAGGACTATGGTGGAGGACTAAGGTGGAGGACTATGGTGGAGGACTAAGGTGGAGGACTATGGTGGAGGACTAAGGTGGAGGACTAAGGTGGAGGACTAAGGTGGAGGACTAAGGTGGAGGACTATGGTGGAGGACTAAGGTGGAGGACTATGGTGGAGGACTAAGGTGGAGGACTATGGTGGAGGACTAAGGTGGAGGACTAAGGTGGAGGACTATGGTGGAGGACTATGGTGGAGGACTATGGTGGAGGACTAAGGTGGAGGACTAAGGTGGAGGACTAAGGTGGAGGACTATGGTGGAGGACTATGGTGGAGGACTATGGTGGAGGACTATGGTGGAGGACTAAGGTGGAGGACTATGGTGGAGGACTAAGGTGGAGGACTATGGTGGAGGACTATGGTGGAGGACTAAGGTGGAGGACTATGGTGGAGGACTAAGGTGGAGGACTAAGGTGGAGGACTAAGGTGGAGGACTATGGTGGAGGACTATGGTGGAGGACTAAGGTGGAGGACTATGGTGGAGGACTAAGGTGGAGGACTATGGTGGAGGACTATGGTGGAGGACTAAGGTGGAGGACTATGGTGGAGGACTATGGTGGAGGACTAAGGTGGAGGACTATGGTGGAGGACTAAGGTGGAGGACTAAGGTGGAGGACTATGGTGGAGGACTAAGGTGGAGGACTAAGGTGGAGGACTAAGGTGGAGGACTAAGGTGGAGGACTAAGGTGGAGGACTATGGTGGAGGACTAAGGTGGAGGACTAAGGTGGAGGACTATGGTGGAGGACTAAGGTGGAGGACTAAGGTGGAGGACTATGGTGGAGGACTAGTGGAGGACTAAGGTGGAGGACTATGGTGGAGGACTATGGTGGAGGACTAAGGTGGAGGACTAAGGTGGAGGACTAAGGTGGAGGACTATGGTGGAGGACTAAGGTGGAGGACTATGGTGGAGGACTAAGGTGGAGGACTATGGTGGAGGACTAAGGTGGAGGACTATGGTGGAGGACTAAGGTGGAGGACTAAGGTGGAGGACTAAGGTGGAGGACTAAGGTGGAGGACTAAGGTGGAGGACTAAGGTGGAGGACTAAGGTGGAGGACTATGGTGGAGGACTAAGGTGGAGGACTAAGGTGGAGGACTATGGTGGAGGACTAAGGTGGAGGACTAAGGTGGAGGACTAAGGTGGAGGACTATGGTGGAGGACTATGGTGGAGGACTATGGTGGAGGACTAAGGTGGAGGACTATGGTGGAGGACTAAGGTGGAGGACTATGGTGGAGGACTATGGTGGAGGACTATGGTGGAGGACTAAGGTGGAGGACTAAGGTGGAGGACTATGGTGGAGGACTATGGTGGAGGACTATGGTGGAGGACTATGGTGGAGGACTAGGTGGAGGACTCAGTTGGAGGACTATGGTGGAGGACTAAGGTGGAGGACTAAGGTGGAGGACTAAGGTGGAGGACTATGGTGGAGGACTAAGGTGGAGGACTAAGGTGGAGGACTATGGTGGAGGACTATGGTGGAGGACTAAGGTGGAGGACTATGGTGGAGGACTAAGGTGGAGGACTATGGTGGAGGACTAAGGTGGAGGACTATGGTGGAGGACTATGGTGGAGGACTAAGGTGGAGGACTATGGTGGAGGACTAAGGTGGAGGACTAAGGTGGAGGACTATGGTGGAGGACTAAGGTGGAGGACTAAGGTGGAGGACTATGGTGGAGGACTATGGTGGAGGACTATGGTGGAGGACTAAGGTGGAGGACTATGGTGGAGGACTAAGGTGGAGGACTAAGGTGGAGGACTATGGTGGAGGACTATGGTGGAGGACTAAGGTGGAGGACTATGGTGGAGGACTAAGGTGGAGGACTAAGGTGGAGGACTATGGTGGAGGACTATGGTGGAGGACTAAGGTGGAGGACTATGGTGGAGGACTAAGGTGGAGGACTAAGGTGGAGGACTATGGTGGAGGACTAAGGTGGAGGACTATGGTGGAGGACTAAGGTGGAGGACTATGGTGGAGGACTAAGGTGGAGGACTATGGTGGAGGACTAAGGTGGAGGACTAAGGTGGAGGACTAAGGTGGAGGACTAAGGTGGAGGACTATGGTGGAGGACTAAGGTGGAGGACTAAGGTGGAGGACTATGGTGGAGGACTAAGGTGGAGGACTATGGTGGAGGACTAAGGTGGAGGACTATGGTGGAGGACTAAGGTGGAGGACTAAGGTGGAGGACTATGGTGGAGGACTAAGGTGGAGGACTATGGTGGAGGACTATGGTGGAGGACTAAGGTGGAGGACTAAGGTGGAGGACTATGGTGGAGGACTAAGGTGGAGGACTAAGGTGGAGGACTATGGTGGAGGACTAAGGTGGAGGACTATGGTGGAGGACTAAGGTGGAGGACTATGGTGGAGGACTATGGTGGAGGACTAAGGTGGAGGACTATGGTGGAGGACTAAGGTGGAGGACTAAGGTGGAGGACTATGGTGGAGGACTAAGGTGGAGGACTAAGGTGGAGGACTATGGTGGAGGACTAAGGTGGAGGACTATGGTGGAGGACTAAGGTGGAGGACTATGGTGGAGGACTATGGTGGAGGACTAGGTGGAGGACTATGGTGGAGGACTATGGTGGAGGACTATGGTGGAGGACTATGGTGGAGGACTAGGTGGAGGACTATGGTGGAGGACTATGGTGGAGGACTATGGTGGAGGGACTAAGGTGGAGGACTATGGTGGAGGACTATGGTGGAGGACTAAGGTGGAGGACTAAGGTGGAGGACTATGGTGGAGGACTATGGTGGAGGACTATGGTGGAGGACTATGGTGAAGGACTAAGGTGGAGGACTATGGTGGAGGACTATGGTGGAGGGACTATGGTGGAGGACTATGGGTGGAGGGACTATGGTGGAGGGACTATGGGTGGAGGGACTATGGGTGGAGGGACTATGGTGGAGGACTATGGTGGAGGACTATGGTGGAGGGACTATGGTGGAGGACTATGGGTGGAGGGACTATGGGTGGAGGGACTATGGTGGAGGGACTATGGGTGGAGGGACTATGGGTGGAGGGACTATGGGTGGAGGACTATGGGTGGAGGGACTATGGGTGGAGGGACTATGGTGGAGGACTAGGGTGGAGGGACTATGGTGGAGGGACTATGGGTGGAGGACTAGGTGGAGGACTATGGTGGAGGACTATGGGTGGAGGGACTATGGGTGGAGGGACTATGGGTGGAGGGACTATGGTGGAGGGACTATGGGTGGAGGACTATGGTGGAGGACTATGGGTGGAGGGACTATGGGTAGGAAGGTGGAGGACTATGGGTGGAGGGACTATGGGTGGAGGGACTATGGTGGAGGACTATGGTGGAGGACTATGGGTGGAGGGACTATGGTGGAGGGACTATGGATGGAGGGACTATGGGTGGACGGATTATGGGTGGAGGGACTATGGGTGGAGGGACTATGGGTGGAGGGACTATGGGTGGAGGGACTATGGGTGGAGGGACTATGGGTGGAGGGACTATGGGTGGAGGGACTATGGGTGGAGGGACTATGGGTGGAGGGACTATGGGTGGAGGGACTATGGGTGGAGGTGGAGGACTATGGGTGGAGGGACTATGGGTGGAGGGACTATGGGTGGACGGACTATGGGTGGAGGGACTATGGGTGGAGGGACTATGGGTGGAGGGACTATGGGAGGACGGACTATGGGTGGAGGGACTATGGGTGGAGGACTATGGTGGAGGGACTATGGGTGGAGGGACTATGGGTGGAGGGATTATGGGTGGAGGGACTATGGGTGGAGGGATTATGGGTGGAGGGACTATGGGTGGACGGACTATGGGTGGAGGGATTATGGGTGGAGGGACTACGGGTGGAGGGACTATGGGTGGAGGGACTATGGGTGGAGGGACTATGGGTGGAGGGACTATGGGTGGAGGGACTATGGGTGGAGGGACTATGGGTGGAGGGATTATGGGTGGAGGGACTATGGGTGGAGGGATTATGGGTGGAGGGACTATGGGTGGAGGGACTATGGGTGGAGGGATTATGGGTGGACGGACTATGGGTGGAGGGACTATGGGTGGAGGGACTATGGGTGGAGGGACTATGGGTGGAGGGACTATGGGTGGAGGGACTATGGGTGGACGGATTATGGGTGGAGGGACTATGGGTGGAGGGACTATGGGTGGAGGGACTATGGGTGGACGGATTATGGGTGGAGGGACTATGGATGGAGGGACTATGGGTGGAGGGACTATGGGTGGAGGGACTATGGGTGGACGGACTATGGGTGGAGGGACTATGGGTGGAGGGACTATGGGTGGAGGGACTATGGGTGGAGGGACTATGGGTGGAGGGACTATGGGTGGACGGACTATGGGTGGAGGGACTATGGGTGGAGGGACTATGGGTGGAGGGACTATGGGTGGACGGACTATGGGTGGAGGGACTATGGGTGGAGGGACTATGGGTGGAGGGACTATGGGTGGAGGGACTATGGGTGGACGGACTATGGGTGGAGGGACTATGGGTGGAGGGACTATGGGTGGAGGGACTATGGGTGGACGGACTATGGGTGGAGGGTCGAGTGATATAGGGCGGACCATTCTAAGCCTTGTTAATGTCTCTTATGTAACTGAGTATTGACCTTATTGTCAATAAACCAATAGTGAGTTTCTTGTTGGACCACAGAAGCTAACACAAGGTGGCTATGAGGAGGTGAGAGGGAGAGGGAGAGGGAGAGAGGGAGAGGGAGAGAGAGTTGAGGTTAGGGTGGGTAAGGGGGAGAGGTTGGGGGAGCTTTGAAGGGAGGGGGAGAGGTTGGGGGAGAGAGAGGGAGGGGTGGAGGGACTAAAACACCTACATATAGCTTCAAGATTTATACTCAAGATTTCAATTCACACACACACACACACACACACACACACACACACACACACACACACACACACACACACACACTCTCTCTCTCTCTCTCTCTCTCAAGGGTCCGTCCTGTGGTTGACAATATAATGTCACTCACCTTTAAGCTGCGACATTCAATTGAGAATACGACCACAGCTTGACATTACGACCTTCCCTCTCTTATTGTTACGACACGCGGTTAAACCTACGGCGCTACGTTACAACTACGACACATGTTTGGGAATGAGACGACCCCTTATATCTACGGCTATCACTTAAATCTACGGCTATCACTTAAATCTACGACTCTCACTTGAAGCTACGAGGCTCACTTGAGTATTTGACGACTCCTTGAGGGTATAAGGACGACCTACTCGCCTCAGTCCTCTTTGAACCATATGGCCGACAGTGATAATGATCAGCTTCCTCTACTAGTGCTCTTCCCTTCCTTCCTTCCTTCCTTCCTTCCTTCCTTCCTGTCTTCCTACATATATATCTATCTCTCTCTTCCTATATCTCTACTTAACTCTCTCCTCTTTCTCTCTCTCTCTCTACATTTACGAAGGGGTGGTAGGGAGTGTAGATACCTGGACACACCTGTTTATGACCTGATCATCACAGGTAACATTCACAACTATACGGTAAAGGTGTAGAGTCAACCATGCCGCGTCCCAACCCAAAGGCTCATTAAAACTTTCTTTCAAATTCTCCCTTGAGAGAGAGACTTGTTAGGACGGCACTTGAGGCCATCTTGGACAGTTAGGTGCAGGAGAGAGAGAGAGAGAGAGAGAGAGAGAGAGAGAGAGAGAGAGAGAGAGAGAGAGAGAGATTATGCACTTCACTTGATTAAAAAAAATCGCAACAATTCAGTTATTAATCAACATATTTTATCTCATTTCACCAACACATTAACACCACCAACACCTCACCAACACAACACCACCACCAACACTTCACCAACAGAGAGCTGTCAATCGCCCCATCACTCTAACACTGTCAGCCCTCGGTAACCATAGTGGAATACGTCTTTCTTGCCTCTCACTCACACAGGATAGATCGGTAAGGCCTAAGAAGCTGGTATAAAAAAAATGGAAAATCGTTTAATGAAAGGAACCGCGAGACAGAACGGCATAACTAATTGTTTTCACTCAGGACGTTACTGAGAGGAAGGGGAGGAGAGGGGAAGGGATGGGAGGAGGAAGGAAGGGTTGGGAGGGGGAAAGGAGGGGAGGTAGAGGGAGAGAGAAGAAGGGATAAGACGCAAAAGAAAACGCCTCAGCCACATCACGGGAGACTCAGCTCGGTATTTTCTTGACTTGCTTCACCGTCACAGATTAATGAAGACTTGTGACCGCCATTAGTACACGTCACAACTTCCGGTTTATGAAGGTGAAATAGTGAAGATGTAGTGAGCTGTCTCGGGGGACCTGTGAACCCCCAGAGGAATGTGAAAGTTAAGTTTTGAGAGATTTATGTGATGATGATGATGATGATGATGATGATGATGATGATGATGATGATGATGATAATAATAACTACAGGAACATGACTACAGGATATATAACGCCATCACACACACACACACACACACACAGCAAGTCACTAGTGTGTGTGTGTGTGTGTTGGCGAGGAACGTATTTGGCGAAACGATTGCAGGAAGGGATCGATGTTCAGGTAATTCACGAATATTTGGCTGATTGTGACACCCTGAAGGCCTCTCTATCTTTCTTGGTGTTAGGAACGCCAGTGTAGGCAATAGAGATGGGTCTGGCGTACGTAATATGTGTGTCAAATTGAGAGAGGGAGAGATAGAGTCTGGCGTTGGTTATTGCTCGCACAGGCACACACACACACACACACACACAGCAATTACAGAGGGATAAAACGTTCAATTTCGTCTATTTGTCTGTCAGTCCAGTAATAAGGGGAAGTGGCTTAATATATCACCACTACACTCAGTAGAGGTGAAGTGGCATTAATGTTTGGGAGATATATCGTGTCTCTCTCTCTCTCTCTCTCTCTCTCTCTCTCTCTCTCTCTCTACCTTGCTACAGGTAATTATTTGACTCAGAGTGTAAACCTTCTCTCTTCTACCGAATATTCATAACCCCCGACACGTAAAACACCACCAGTAAGGGT
Organism: Homarus gammarus; assembly: GCA_958450375.1. NCBI lineage: Eukaryota > Metazoa > Arthropoda > Malacostraca > Decapoda > Nephropidae > Homarus > Homarus gammarus. The sequence goes on along the minus strand of CAUDMG010003644.1, from coordinate 186,481 downwards.
CAAATTACCCATAATAACCCAACTGGACTTCCGTTCTTACGCCAGGAGGGTAATATCACTCTCTGTAACCAGCTCATAACAGGTCAGGGGTATTTTCATGTCATTCGCTTATGTGAGACGATTTTTCTTTCACTTTGTGTTTTGTCATTAGATTCCGTCGTGTGTGTGTGTGTGTGTGTGTGTGTGTGTGTGTGTGTGTGTGTGTGTGTGTGTGTGTGTGTGTGTGTGTGTGTGTGTGTGTATGTGTGTGTGTGAATGAAAAGATTATTACTGTCTTCCATATTGTGTTCTCTCTCTCTCTCTCTCTCTCTCTCTCTCTCTCTCTCTCTCTCTCTCTCTCTCTCTCTCTCTCTCTCTGTCTCTCTCTCATCCATTTCCTACTTACTAATTTCCACTTTAATTTAGCATCGTTTCAATCCTCTCCCCGGTTGTCTGTTATCAAGGAAGTCACATTAATTACCAACTCCCTGTTTAATCACCTAGTTATTGCTTACTCATTAAATATCTCCCAATTAACTATTTTCCTATTAGTTATCTTGCTATTAATTATTTAGCTAGAATACTGGATAGATATATAGATAGACATAGGGATATACATTCAGTAATTGGATTTGTACCTCTGTCTGTCTGTCTGTCTGTCTGTCTGTCTGTCTGTCTGTCTGTCTGTACTACATATTTTTCCATACCAGTATCATCATCACCATCATCACCATCATCACCATCATCATCCACCATCATCATCACCATCATCACCATCATCACCATCATCACCATCATCACCATCATCACCACCATCATCACCATCATCACCACCATCATCACCATCATCACCATCATCATTATCATCATCATCACTTTCCTTCAATATTTTTTGTAGTGGTTTTGGGATGGAGGGAGGGAGGGATGGGGGAAGGAAGGAAGTGTTGGAGGGAGAGAGGAAGTGTTGGAGGGAGAGAGGAAGTGTTGGAGGGAGAGAGGAAGTGTTGGAGGGAAGGAGTATTCACCTTCAACTGTCACCAACAATCTTTCGTTCACACCAGATATTGATTTGGTCACTAAAGTTTTCTCTTCTACCCGCTAGGTGGCTAGGTGGGTGGGTGGGTGGGTTGGGTGGGTGGGTGGTTGGGTGGGTGGGTTGGTTGGGTGGTGGGTGGGTGGGTTGGGTGGGTTGGTGGGTGGGTTGGGGGTGGGTGGGGGTGGGTGGTGGGTGGGTGGTGGGTGGGGGGTGGTGGGTGGGTGGGGTGGGTGGGTGGGTGGGTGGGGTGGGTGGGTGGGTGGGGTGGGTGGGTGGGTTGGGTGGGTTGGGGTTGGGTGGTTGGTGGGTGGGTGGGTGGGTTGGGTGGGTTGGGTGGGTGGGTTGGGTGGGTTGGGTTGGGTGGGCTGGGTGGGTGGGCTAGATGGGTGGGTGTTCACTTAACGTTACTCCTTCATTCCTTCTTTCATCTTTATCCCTCACTTTCCACCATCTCACGTTCCTCCCTCACTTTCCTCCCTCACGTTCTTCCCTCACTTTCCTCCCTCACTTTCCTCCCTCACGTTCCTCCCTCACTTTCCTGCCTCACGTTCCTCCCTCACTTTCCTCCCTCACGTTCCTCCCTCACTTTCCTGCCTCACGTTCCTCCCTCACTTTCCTGCCTCACGTTCTGCAATCACCGTCGTCGTCCTCAAATGAATACTGTCAGCGTGTGGGAGAAGCAGCTGACCTGACCACTAGTCTTTTGCCGTCTACCCTCTGTCTTTTCTCTGTCTTTCTGTAAGTTTGTTTGTATGTTTGTCTGTCTTTTTCTCTGTGTTTCTCTCTGTCTACCTCTGTCTTTCTCTCTATCTGCACCTGTCTTTCTCTGTGTTTCTCTCTGTCTACCTCTGTCTTTCTCTCTATCTTCACCTGTCTTTCTGTATGTCTGTCTCTCCAGGTGGTAGGTAGACCAGGTGATATATAGGGAGCATTTATTATAATCTGTCTGTCTGTCAGTCTGGTTATTCATCTGTTTGTCTGTCAACTTTTCTCTGCATGTGTGTATGTGTGTGTGTGTGTGTGTGTGTGTGTGTGTGTGTGTGTGTGTGTGTCACCTAAACATGGCGTCTCCTCGGGCACCTTTACAAGATTAAATGCAAGAGGTGGTCGAAGGTCTAGACTGAGGTTCCTTACCGACCGCCTTGTGTTGACCCTCTCTCTCTCTCTCTCTCTCTCTCTCTCTCTCTCTCTCTCTCTCTCTCTCTCTCTCTTACAAATATAGAAACAGACAGAAAGATAGTTAGACGGAGACAGACAGACAGACAGACAGACAGACAGCTACAAGCCTCAGGTGTTTAGTTACAGGTAAAGTTCACTCAGACCAGTAACCAACCACCTTCCAGCGTTCTCAGTGAGCCGGCCGCTAAAGTCATGAATATTTTAGTGAACAACACACCTGCCTGAATAACACCTCCCATGCGTCTGACATCCATCACATACACACACACACACACACACACACACACACACACACACACACACACACACGGTTATACCTCAGTGTAGTCTTGACTCATATAATTTTTTTGCCTTTGATTCATAAAATATGGAGATAAAATTTACTTGAGCAGCTCATAACCTAAGTGTGTGTGTGTGTGTGTGTGTGTGGGTGTGTGTGTGTGTGTGCCTCCTCCCTAACACATATATCTTAATTATTGTAGTAATCTAACTTCCTCCTCACACACAACCTCCCCTCCCCTCTCCCCACCCCCCTCCCCACATGGCTCCCGTCACCCCACCTCCCCAACTCCCACCCAACACATCCGCCCATAGCATTCACCCAAACATTCGTACCATAAGAACTTTGGATATCTCTCCCCATCTCTCACCCCATCTTCCTCCCCATCCCTCTACACACAGTCTCCCTCCTCACACGCTCTCCCCATCCCCTACCCACACAGTATCCTCGTCCATTCTCCCCACCCAGTCACCCCGTACACTATGCCCTCCCCAAGAGACTTCTCCCCACTCGTCTTGGGGGAGAATGTTGCTGTGTAAAGACGGTAAGAGACACGAACTCTCACGGTTTAAGTTACTGTGAGTCGTGCTGCTTCAGGGAGAGAGAGAGAGAGAGAGAGAGAGAGAGAGAGAGAGAGAGAGAGAGAGAGAGAGAGAGAGTTTTTGCTGATACTACTACTACACACACACACACACACACACACACACACACACACACACACACACACACAAGATCAGGGTTGTGCAACTCAGATCAATATGTAAATAATGCAGAGGCAAGAACAAGCGCACTAAGCTTTGTGGTAGAGTGTTAGTGTACCTGAGACAGCATAAACACTGCCTTCATTCATACACACCTGAAGGGAGAGCTTCCTGCTGTAGTTTAATGATTAGAGTATGTTGGTTCGTAATTAGTTGTAGCGCAGGTGTGTAGTTGAAGCTTAAACACCTGTATAAATATTCGAGTATAATAAATTGTAGGGCAAATGCTTATATGTAGCTTAAACAACTGTATGAACATTATTTCTCGACAAACAGGTGGGTAACAGGCTAGTAATGTGAAGGACGTGTCAAGATTATTTTTATCTAACAGGTCTTGAAATATAAATACTTCTGCTTGATAGTTAGTGAGGGACAAATATTCTTACTTCATTTAAGAGACAGTTAAACATTTATTTCTTCATTCTAATGGAAGATAAATAGTTATTATTCAGAGAGAGAGAGAGAGAGTGAGAGAGAGAGAGAGAGAGAGAGAGAGAGAGAGAGAGAGAGAGAGAGAGAGAGAGAGAGAGAGAGAGAGAGAGAGAGAGAGAGAGATGCCTCCCCTAAACTCCTCCTAGACAATTATTCCTCCTCATCGACCACTTATGCCAGTCTCGCCTTCCTTAATACTCCTCTCGCCAGACGAACGTTCTCCAGGCTCGTCTCTTGTACAAGGTGTTTCATAAGCCGCGCACATCATACTGTATAATAGACCTCTGAGACACCCTGTCTAGTATGGAGCAAGGCTTACAGGCTTAGAGAGAGAGAGAGAGAGAGAGAGAGAGAGAGAGAGAGAGAGAGAGAGAGAGAGAGAGAGAGAGAGAGACCCTTCCTCCTACACACGTCTTCTTCACCTTCATAAACATCGACCTTCCCTCCACTTGACCTCCTCCTTCGTCGCCTCCTCCCGGATCTTATCTCTCTCTCTCTCTCTCTCTCTCTCTCTCTCTCTCTTTATTCCACCCTCGTCTCCCTATTCTTCCAGCAACGGAGAGTAAATGACTGTTGGCTGAGCACTTCCTAGTCGTGTCAGGCCCTAACGCACTCTATCAGGCCCTAGCGCACTCTGTTTCCCTGCCACGTTCTCAAAACACAATATTTCCTCACTAACACACTCAACACAATATTTTTCCGTCATAATATCTTACCGCACTCTATCCTCACTGTTACACACACACACACACACCTACTCATACAGACATACCGACACTCACAGAAACACGCACTCACACACACTCAATAAGACACTAAAGTATGTACCCTGAAGCCTAAGGGTCTCTAGGTTAATGGAGTGTTTACATTAGGCTTAGTAAATGTTTCCTGTCCTCGTGTTTACATGTGACTCAGTAAACGTTTCCTGGCTATTAATAATATCGACGAATGTGTCCTTCTCTGGCCTGGGGAGGGGGAGTGAGGGGAAGGGGAAGGGAGGGGGTGAAGGGGAAGGGAAGGGAGGGGGGAGGGGAAGGGAGGGTAGGAAGGGGAAGGGAGGGGAGGAGGTGCAGGAAGGTTGACAAATGAGGCTAACGTCATCCCCCCTCCCCCCATTACCCATGTCGCCCCCATGAACGATGTCAGGTGGAGGTGATTAATGAAGGGGGTGACTTTATAGGCAAAGTGGTTGAGGTGAAATGGTGTTGTGGTGCAAATTACAGCTAATTAGGGTGTAGTGAGGTAACGAGGTGACATTTCCAGTCTAGAGGAGGGGTGGGGAGGGGTAGGTTGGGGGGAGGTTGCAATATTCTGATTGTTAACTCGTGGTGGTGTATATTTCGTGTACTTATGTGAGTGGTTTATGGTCTTGTTGCATGGTGTTGTGTTGGTGTTGCAAGGTGTTATAGTGTTGCAGAGTGTTGTTACTGTTGCAAGATGATAATAGTGTTGTAAGGTGGTGTATTAGTGTTGAAAGGGGCTGTTAGCATTACGAGGTGGTGTGTTGATGTTGTAAGGTGATGTATTGATGTTGCAAGGTTTTGTGTTCGGTTTTCAGAGTATTGCTTCTTTTGTTCAGCATTGCAAGGTACTGTGTCATATTGTAAGGTATTAAATTCATATTGCAAATCACATTATGTATAACTCAGTGTCAAGTACATCCCAGAAAGATCAGACTACCCACAAACTACACTGGCTAAACACCTATAATGACCCTTTCAATCAATATACAGCAAAATTAGATCACCCATTACCACTGGCTGGTCTGACAGGTGATAAATTTATATTCCTTTAGGGACTCGAACCCAGGAATACTAACTTGCAAAGGGAGTCCAGTTACCACTACACCACAGGGAGACATGATTAATGTACATCTCTGAGAGTTTGATCACACACGCACACACACACACACACACACACACACACACACACACACACACACGCACACACACACACACACACACACACCAGCCAGTGGAACACATTTACGAACAATCCATTGAAAAATATATTGTTTTATACCTTTGTGTGAGTGAGTCGCATATAAAATTTACTTTTTTTGCTTTGCTTGTCTGTCTGTGTGCTTGTATATCTCTGTGTGGGTGTATGTGGATGTGTGTTTGTATATCTCTGTGTGTGTGTATGTGGATGTGTGTTTGTGTATGTGCATTCCTGTCTGTATACGTGTGCGTCTTTATACGTGTTTAAGAATATTATTTGTTAGATTCTTCTTGGTACCTCTACAGTACCTGTATACTTAACGCTGTCTATTGGCTAACTTGCTCTTCATCTCTCTTCCTATTGAATGTAATGCTCCTCAAATCTACGGCTTAGTCTCGCGAGGTAGTGAAATGTGGCACGCCGGGACCGTAGACTTTCTTCACCTGCTAAGGGCGTTATCTTCCAGACAAGTCACCACCTCTCTCTCTCTCTCTCTCTCTCTCTCTCTCTCTCTCTCTCTCTATTGGCTATCTCACTCGGTCGCCAGTTCTACGTGTCAGAAAAGAATATTTTTTTTTGCCTTTTTTTTATTTCGCTATCAAAGAGAACTCCGCTACATAAAAGGCAGTCAAACCCTCTCTCATCCTCCCCAAAAGTCCAACAAAACTCACGCTGGCCAAAACGCTTCATAGGAACGCTTTTTAAGGCCTTTTATAACGAATGACGTCACGTATACTCCTTTTAGAACGAATGACGTCACTTATACTCCTTTTAGAACGAATGACATCACTTATACTCTGCGGTCAAGAATGTAACGTAGAGAGACTGCTGGGTTAAGTGGAATGGTGGGAACAAGCAAGGAAAATAACCCTTATTTTATCTCGCTTCTTGATTACGGTAGTTAAGTAAGGGTGAAAGAGGTTGTTTGGTGATTAGCATGGTTAGGTGTGTGTGTGTGTGAGTGTGTATGTGTGTTTGTGTGTGCGTGTGTGTGTGTGTGTGTGTGTGTGTGTGTGTGTGTGTGTGTGTTATTGGTGAGATCGTGTATGTTTTTTGAGTACTATGATATAATACCTTGAGAACAATGATAGTCCCTTGAGTACAAACTGTCGTACTCAACAGAATACGTCATCGTTGTAAAAGGATTAAGCCATCGTACTCAAGGGATTAAGACATCGTACTCTAGGGGTCAAGACATCGTACTCTAGAGGTCAAGACATCTCAAGTGATACATTAATTCACAGTATTAACGGGGTTGATCGTATTAAAGGGGTCAAGCACGAGGGACATTCTTGAGCTGAAAATGTCTATATTTACTCTAATATTCAGACATGCATGTGGTAAAATGTCTTACTCATGTCCCTTAACATATGCTAAACATTTACCTGAAGAAAATACCACAAGTTACATTTATACTGAGAATTGTCTTAAAGTATTCACGTCCAAAAAGGTCTTAGTCACTCATGTCTAGAAATGTCTTAGTCACTCATGTCTAGAAATGTCTTAGTCACTCATGTCTCGAAATGTCTTAGTCACTCATGTCTAGAAATATTTTAATCGTTCGCTTTGAGAAATACTTTAATAATTCAGGTGTAAAAATAATTCACTCAGTCACGTCGAGAAATGCATTACTGATGGCTTAACATTCTGAGTGGTAAATAATTCAGTTCTGAGTTTCATACAAGAGCTAAACATGTTGATATTTAAGTATTTATTTAGGTTATACTTACTCAGTTGTCCTCCTGCTTGTATTGCTAACGACCTGACCAAACCTGACCTAATTTTGTAAACTGGTTAAAGATAGTATCAATAACCTGACCTGACTTGACCTTGTAAATTGTATAATAAAAATATCAACTACCTGACCTGACCTTCCTTTCTGCCCCCAAGACCTCCGTTAACGACAGTGGCAGTGACCTCCTCAGGTGACCTTGGCTATGGGTCGATAACTTTTCCTCAATTAACGATGACTCATCCATCATCATTTTTTCCACCACTGTGTAAGAGTTCAGGTGTTTCTCCCTAATTAGTCCTCACCGTTTGTGTTTTTCTGTGTATGTATGATTATTGTGTTTCTCTGTTTTACTGTGTTGTTTGTGTGTGCGTTTCTGTTTTTTTATTGAATCACCTGAAGATTAACCACCCTAATGCTAACCTAACCTAACCTATCCTACCCTAACCTAACCTAACCTAACCAAACCTAACCTAACCCCAACCATTCGTCTCTTCGCCATTTACCTACAATACCCACACTCTGCGCCCTCCCCCCCCCCCCTCTCCACCAAAACGAACATAGATCTAGTTGTTATTTCATAGGAGGTGTTCCCTTGTTGCCCGGGATACATCGACCTTCCCGTCACCAGTATTCACAAACTTGAAGACTCGAGTCGAAACACAATTTGTCAAGATGGAGAAGGATAGTTGAATAGGGAGAGGGAGGGAGGGATGGATGGAGAGAGGGGTAGAGAGAGAGAGAAGGAGTGAGTGATAGAGGGAGGGAGGGATAGAGGGAGGGAGGGATAGAGTAGGGAGGGATAGAGGGAGGGAGGGATAGAGGGAGGGAGGGATGGATAGAGGGAGGGAGGGATAGAGGGAGGGAGGGATAGAGTAGGGATGTATTGGAAGTTACGATAAAGAAATAACAAAACAACAGAAACAAGAAGAACAAAAATAACAATAACAACAATATCAAAAATAACAATAATAACAATGAAAATAACAAATAAAATCAATACAATATTATTAACTACAAGACAAATTCCTTTCCATAAACGATCGGAGAATCAGTCTACCGTAACGTCCACTCCTTAATGATTCCAAGTCCTGTGAATCATTACCTACCATTCGAGAACTAAAACCCATAATTGTTCCAAGACAAATAAGAGTTTTTCCTCACTAATTGAAGACAAATGGATGTTTGTGTGTATAAGTGGATTGGCTATTAGGCTACTGTATGTCGGGGTGGTCAGTTGTAGTGAGCGAGAGAGAGAGAGAGAGAGAGAGAGAGAGAGAGAGAGAGAGAGAGAGAGAGAGAGAGAGAGTGTGTGTGTGTGTGTGTCGGTTTAGGTATGTGCATGTGTATATACGAGATGTGTGTGTCTGTACTTATGTGTGTGTGTGTCTGTGAGTGCCTGTGACTATTTATGTAAGTATATGTGTGTATGTGTGTGTGTGGGGGGGGGGGGGATCTATTGTACCAAGTATAAAGCTAAATATTCTTGTACAACTGTGAACAAAATTCCCTGAACCCTTGGCATTATCTGGCTCTTACTTCCGGGTCATATATACGATTCATTTATATCTAATAACGCTGCTTATTGGAACCACAAATTGGAAGAAAAAAACAACAATCCTTAATACAAGAAAATTCTGA
>CAUDMG010003644.1:155000-172500 GCA_958450375.1 Homarus gammarus | reverse complement strand
CTCTCACATCCACTCCTCCCCCTCTTACATCCACCCCTCTCACACCCACCCACCCCTCCCCCTCTCACACCAACCCCTCCCCCCTCTCACACCCACCCCTCCCCCCTCTCACACCCAACCCTCCCCCTCTCACACCCACCCACCCCTCCCCACCCACACCCAACCCTCCCCCCACTCACATCAACATATTTTAATTATCTTAGATTAATTATGAACATATTTCTTGTATTAAATAAATCATGGACTTGTTTTGTCTTTAAGTCAACTAAAAACTTGTTTGGTTATATTTAATTGATTACTTGTTTTGATTAGATTAACTAGGAGGTTGTTTAGGTTTGCTTAGTTGATTTTGTTCTCCAGATTACACAAGGGATTAACTTGAAGGTACTTAAGCTGTGTTATGCCGGAGTATCTTAGTTGAGCTGTATATATGTTTTGAATATGCAAATGAGTTTATGTGTGTGTGGAAGTTATGAGCCTCTCTCTCTCTCTCTCTCTCTCTCTCTCTCTCTCTCTTTCTTATACTTGAGGAATTTTAAGGACCAGAGCATTTGTTGAATGATGTGTGTAGAAGTGAGTGCGTGGGAGTGAGTGTGTGTGGGAGTGAGTGTGTGTGGGAGTGAGTGTGTGTTGGAGTGAGTGTGTGTGGGAGTGAGTGTGTGTGGGAGTGAGTGTGTGTGTGAGTGAGTGAGTATTGTGAGTGAGTGAGTGTGGGAGTGAGTGTGTGAGTGAGTGAGTGAGTATTGTGAGTGAGTGTATGAGTGAATGTGTGAGTATGGGTGATTGACTGAGTCTGTGTTGTTCTCAAGTGAAGCTCAAGGGTGAATGTTGACCTTTAGTTCACACTGACCAGACCAAAATGCATCTTACCTAACCTAACCTTACCAAGCCTAACCTATCCTAACCTAACCTAACCTCACCAAGCCTAACCTATCCTAACTTAACCTAACCTTACCTTACCTAACTTAACATAACCTAACCTAACCTTAAAAATAACATCACAAAATATTCCTCTCTGGACTGCGATTAGAGTCACTTGGGATGAAAGAACTAATCACCTTTTGCCTCGTTAATGATCGTTGACACCTTAACTAGGTAATTACAGCTAATCGCAGCGTCTAATCGCAGTTGAATTAGGCGTGTAAACGTTGATTAGCGAACCATGTTTGCTGGATTATAGAGAACTGGAGAGTGAAGACTTATCTCGAGTGTGGGAAGAGAGAGAGAGAGAGAGAGAGAGAGAGAGACGCTCCTCTTCTCACTTTCACCTTCCCCACACACACACTCCCTCCCTCACTAATTCATCCACATGATTCTCCTCCCTCTCCCTCTCTACTCTACACTTTCTCTCGTCGCAGTGGTCAAGATAATTCACCTAACCTCTCTAGAACAGACAGACACAAGCACAAGAGACAACAAAGGTAATCAGACGAGATAATAATGTAATTAATTAATCTTTCCGTCAACTGTGAGATACGGGAGAGTGTGTGTCATGTTCCCATACTCTCAAGGTTATTGTTTACATGCGACAGTCTTCTAAAAATACGAAATTGGTATTTTTTAACTTTTTTGACTATTTTTAGGTTATGTTTGAGTTGTTGTTATAAGCTGGTTTGTCTGTGTTTTTCATGACGAGCTTATAAATAACATAGATAATAATAATAGTTATGATAATAATCGTAATAATAATAATAATAATAACAACAACGACAACAACAACAACAAAAAATAATAATAATAATATCACTAATATTAATAATAAACAAACTAATTTACTTTACAATCCTTACATCAATCATAACACAACGAAAAAGAAAAAAAGAAAATACGAATATTTTTTGACACACACAACAGGGGAATAAAACCTCTCCAGTCATACCGTTCCTGAAATATAGACTTGACTCAATTTATAAATATATCATTGAAGCTCGAAAGTGGACGAAATTTTAACACCTGATCGAAGTCTAATGAAACTGAACGCTGGAATAGGAATTTTATTTATATTTTATTTTCAGAATGTCAAGGTTGAGTTTAAATCTTAATACAAAATGAAAATAACTTTAGGTAAAAATATTGTTGTGTTAGACTGAGTTTATTTTTATTTGTGACATTATGAGTTTTTCTGAAGGTTGGGTGTCCAGGTGTGTTGTTGGGTGTACAGGTGTGTTGTTGAGTGTACAGGTGTGTTGTTGGGTGTACAGGTGTGTTGTTGGGTGTACGGGTGTGTTGTTGGGTGTACGGGTGTGTTGTTGGGTGTACGGGTGTGTTGTTGGGTGTACAGGTGTGTTGTTGGGTGTACAGGTGTGTTGTTGGGTGTACGGGTGTGTTGTTGGGTGTACGGGTGTGTTGTTGGGTGTACAGGTGTGTTGTTGGGTGTACAGGTGTGTTGTTGGGTGTACAGGTGTGTTGTTGGGTGTACAGGTGTGTTGTTGGGTGTCCAGGTGTGTTGCTGGGTGTCCAGGTGTGTTGTTGGGTGGACGGGTGTGTTGTTGGGTGTACGGGTGTGTTGCTGGGTGTACAGGTGTGTTGTTGGGTGTACAGGTGTGTTGTTGGGTGTACGGGTGTGTTGTTGGGTGTACAGGTGTGTTGTTGGGTGTACGGGTGTGTTGTTGGGTGTACAGGTGTGTTGTTGGGTGTACGGGTGTGTTGTTGGGTGTACAGGAAGAATCATTTTTACAGGTGTCAATAGAAAAGCTGAATTTATTTGTATAATATTAAATTATTTTCTAAGGTATTACAACATCATCAAAGAATAAATCAATAAAATAAAGACAAGTTTTTATGAGTAATAATAAGAAAAAGAGTAAATTTATTCCGTAAAATAAAATATTGTTTATTAATCCTATATAGTATCAATTTATTCACGAAAGGAAGTAAATTTTTCACAATCATTCATTCTCGTATAATTTTTCCACAATCATGAACACAACCAGTCATCTATTTATTCATAAAAGACTAAAATAAATCATCAAATGTATTCCAAAGTGATGGGGCAATAGTAGGTGTTACAGACAGCTGATTAACATTCACACAGAGTAGAAAAAAATCCGCACAGTTTATTTCAGAATGATTGTGCTCCTGTAATAGCGGTGCTGTGAATATTCTGGTAATTAGAATGTGATGGCGTACTTGTTATGTCCCGCTCTGGCATATAAGGGGGGGTGGAAGAGGGGGGTGTCTTGAATGGTGGAATTGTGTGTCTGTTGGTTTGATTTCAGGAGAAGGGAAGGTTGTTTATCGTCATTTTCGTCACAATAATCACTACACAAGCGAGAATGTCATCACTATCATCACACTCATCATCACAACCACGACAACACAAGCCAGAAGGGTCATCTAAGACACCATCTACATCACTACCACCGCCATCATCATCACTATCCATACCATCTACTACATCACTATCATCACTATACACAAGGTCGGTTTTACCTTACTATATATTAGGTAATTGACTTCATTAACCTGTGTGTGTATACGGAAGAGATAAATAAAGATGAGAAAACAGGTAAAATGAGAGACTTAGGTCATATATTTAGGGATGACGGGATAGTGGTATATATTAATGGATTCAAATGAGGGTAGGAGGGCCAGGGGGAAGGGGAGAGACTAGGATAGATGGATGGATGGATGGATGGATGGATGGATGGATGGAAGGGTGGATGGATGGATGAATGAATGGATGGATGGATGGATTGATGAATGGGTGGATGGATGGATGGATGGATGGCCAGTGGGAGGGGGAGGAGACTAGTTTAAATGGATGGATGAATGGGTGGCCACGGGGAGGGGAGAATAGGATAGGTTAGGTTATGTTAGGTTAGGTAAGGGTAGGTTAGGTTAGGTTAGGTTTTAAACAGAATATCCTCTTCATTAACACACAAATCCTAAGATAATTACATTAAAACGAAAAAAAACAAACAGATTTTTTAACAAGAAAAATTTTAACAAACGTAAATGAATGAAACAACGAACAGATTTAGAAACGAAAAAAAAAATCCACTTCATTAACACAATTACAGATTACAGAACAGATTTTTAGCACATGTGTCTCAGCCCCAAATTGTTCCAAGCAGGGAATACCTCTTAATGAGACACACACACACACACACGCGCACACACACACACACATTCATACACACACACACACACACACACTAGCCACGATTATAAACGAGGCACATTCATCATCATCTCTCACACTCACAGAAATTTCACAGGGTTAGTCGCTCAAGTCTACGGTATTCTTACGCCTGGTTTCACTTACTAATAATTTCACGTTAATGAAGATTACATTCGCGCGATATGATCCAGCAGATTAAATTCGCGAAATATGGTGGGGATTAGGATTATATTACATTGGGGATTAGGTAAATGTTGAGGACTATGTTGGGGTTTGGTTGAATGTTGGAGATTGGTTAAATGTTCGGGATTGAATGTTATGGAAACACAGAGATTCCCGAATAAAATTACACATACACACACACACACACCCTTCCACACGCACCCTCCCACCCAAACACTCCCTCCCACATACCCTCCCACAAACACACACAGAAAACAACAACAATTAGCGACTTACCTTTAACACCTGGAGCAGTAAGTAGCAGGTAGAAGACGCAGAAGGTGGCGAGCCTGGTGGAGGGGTGCATCTTCTTCTGCGTTAGACCCACCATGAAGGAGGGAAGGAGGGGTGGAGGGATGGATGGAGGGAAGGTGAGGAGAAGGAGGGAAGCTGGAGGGTCTTGTTACGTAGTTCGCTTATAGAATCAATTAATACGGTTCTCAGGTTTGACTTGTGGAGAACATATTGACTCAGGTGTGTTAATTATTCCTGCAGTAAGTTGTAACACGACACACACACACCTACACACACACACACACACACACTACCTCATTAGCCTCACCTTCTCGGGCTAATTAAGGTAGACATGATTACACCTCACCCTAATTGATGGGAATTATTATTTTTTTCATGTTTTCAAAGTTTAATTATTGTAATTATGTATAAATTAAAAAGTTTTCTATTTTCTAGGTATTTACAATTCACTCATAAGGTCGATTTTTTTCTTTCTTTTTCACACACTTGAGATAGATTCTGTTTGTTTTTTTCAATATTTTCTAATAATTATATCTCAAATTTTTTCTGTTTTTTTCTGATTAATTTAGTTTCTTTGAACAATTTTCTCTGGAATATGACCCAATAAAAACCACTCACTGTTTTCTAGGCATAAACCTTCATTACATCACTATTGTCTACCTGCAAGAGAAAACAATGAATTAAAATATATATATCAACATCTTATAATATATTTCACCCAAGCAAAATATAATTATAACAAACAAATTATATATAAACTGAGCCTAATTAATGCAGGTAACGCGAGTTTGTTCTGCTGTGATTAAATATAAGACACGAGGAACAAATAAATTATTACATACACAAACACACACACACACACACACACACACACACACACACACACACACACACACACACACAACAAACACACACACTGAAAATATTCCCAAATATTCTAAAGGAAATGAGAAACTTGATAAATTATGTATAGAAAGAATGATAATAGACTTGATGAATAATGTATGGAAGGGATGATAAATGATGAATGAGAGAAGATAATAATGATAATAAAACCCAATGAATAATATATGAAATACATAAATAATAAATGAAAGAAGAACAGAATTAAAACAAATGATAAATGGATATGATAGATAAATAATAAGGGTTTAGATGAGAGAGAGAGAGAGAGAGAGAGAGAGAGAGAGAGAGAGAGCAGGTAAGTGTCTCTCTTTGGCCGGGAGGTGCTGCCATCTCCTGGGGCCCGATGCTCCCTCTAACCTGCCCGGGTTTATACAAGTAAATCAAGCATTATACAAACACATATTTACGTATATCAGTGAGTATACTTAGTCACAAATAAATCATACACACACACATGCATACAGACACACAACATGGATGGTACACACATACTCACACATACAATACATACATACTGCACAAACACCTACATACCCCCCCTCCCAACACCTCCCGACACACACACAACATCGGTTTCTTAAAATCGACAAAAACTAAAACTACGAAAGTGAAGAAAAACTAATTGATAAATACGGGAATAACAAACGAGAAAAGAAGGATTGATAAAGACGGGAAACACAAACATTAAGAAAGAAAATGACGAAGACATAAGAAAATAATGAATAAAGGAAAGGAAAAGTGAGACAGAAAAAAACGATTAATAAAGATAGGAAATATAAATAAAATAACTAAAAGAAGAAAATGAAATACGAATGAATGATAAAAGTGGAAAGGGGGAAACACACAGTAAAAATGGGTGTGAATATATACAAGGGATTACTCTCTTCTCTTCCTCTCCCTCTTCTCTTCATCTCCCTCTTCCCCGCACACCTGGTGAACGATGAATACAAGGAGAGAGAGAGAGAGAGAGAGAGAGAGAGAGAGAGAGAGAGAGAGAGAGAGAGAGAGAGAGAGAGAGAGAGAGAGAGATACAATAAAAGACGTAATAAAATAAAAATCGAGATTACTTTATAAAAAAAAAAATCCTTAATCAGAAAAAATAAAAAGTGTAAAATAAATCACATCTACAATACATATAACGAAATAAAAAAATAACAAAGTGTAAATAAGTAAATAAAATAATATAATAATACACCAAAAACTAAAATAATAACCGCGGTCTAATTTAAAGGATTAAAAAAAATATATAAAAAATAATATTAATTTCATCTTGGTAAAAACTGCTTTCGTTTCCAGTATAGATAATCCATAGGTAGACTCGAGAGAGCTTCCACCCTCTTAATCAACGTATCTATTGTCTGCCTACCTATTGAACCGCTTCGATAAGTCCTTTTTAATAATACCTTTTTTTATTAATATTTATCAGTATAATATTTTTTTCCATTAATATTTTCAGAACAATGTTGTGGTGGTTCGTGGTCGCCAACCCTAAGAGAGATATCTTGATTGTTTGGTTATAACCACCAGGTGAATTATGATTGGCTGGGAGATCTATTCGTGGAACAGGTGTACAAAGGTAATCTATATCATCATTAACGCCGTTTGTATCATTACCTGTCCGTCCATTTGTTTGTCTGTCTGAGCGTCTGTCTATCTTACATCCTGTCTGTGTGTGTGTGTGTGTGTGTGTGTGTGTGTGTGTGTGTGTGGATCAGCATTTTTCTTTGTCACTAATAAGTTAATATAATGACCGTGTAATAATTAATCTGTTTACGTCATCGTTTATACAATGACTGAGGATAATTAGGTGTGTGTTTTGATCTAGTGTTTGTTTGTCTGTTGGTTTGTTTTTTTGTGTGTGTGTTAGAGCACTTGATGTCGAACGCTTTGAGCCTTTACCTTTAAACTCACTTCCACGTATATGATGAAAGAGAGAGAGAGAGAGAGAGAGAGAGAGAGAGAGAGAGAGAGAGAGAGAGAGAGAGAGAGAGAGAGTTGTATTAATACAGAACGAGCCAGAATGTGAAAGAGGGGGAAGGGGGTAGAAAGAAAGGGGGAAAGAGACGGAGAGAAGGAAGGGGGGAAGGGAGGGAGAGAGGTTAGGAAATGGAGAGCCTTTGGGACCCATTAACTGTTGGTAAATGAGAAAATAACTAAGTCGGGTCATGCTCTCTCTCTCTCTCTCTCTCACTCTCTCTCTCTCTCTCTCTCTCTCTCTCTCTCTCTCTCTCTCTCTACATATAAATGGATGCAAATACATACAGCTACGCAGTCATTAACACATATATACCCCCACCCACATATACCTTTAGCTCAGGTATAACACACATACGTTTACATATATTATACCGTAACACACATTTTATATTTTACCCTATTTAGTTTTATGCATATTATATTAGGCGGTGTATGATTATGTGTATATCTTTATGTGTATACTCTTATAGTCACACATACTGTATACTCTGTGTGTGTGTGTGTAGAGAGAGAGAGAGAGAGAGAGAGAGAGAGAGAGAGAGAGAGAGAGAGAGAGAGAGAGAAACACATACATGCACCTAAAACTCCCGTCTCAACAAATTTATTCATTTTTCACAGTGAGACAACCCAGTAGTACCCGCCTTGGTGTGTGTGTGTGTGTGTGTGTGTGTGTGTGTGTGTGTGTGTGTGTGTCTCAGTACATCCGTGTCTGTATGCATGAGTGTATATGTGTTATATGTATGTATATTTAGAAATATGCATATTGGCGTGCGTGTAGGCATCCAGATGTGTAACTGTGTAGGTATGTAGGTGTATAGCTATGTAGGTGTGTACGTGTGTAGGCATGTATGTGTATGCGTATGTAAGTGAGTACATGAATAGGTATGTAGGTGTGTACGTGTGTAAGCATGTAGTTTCATGTCTGTGTACGTCTTGCGCTAGGTTCGTGTGGGTAAATACTTATGTTTATCCCGACCTGGATCTAATATTTCCTGGGCTATTCCTGGAGATAACTAAACACACACACACACACACACACACACACACACACACACACACACACACACACACACACACAGCATAATGTCTCTCTTCATAATGATTTATCTTGTTGTTGTTGTTGTTGTTGTTATTCTTCTTCTTCCTCCTCCTCCTCCTCTTCTTCATCTTTCTCCTCCTCTTCTTCATCTTTACCTCCTCCTCTTCTTCTTCCTCTTCTTCAGTCTTTTTCTTCATCTTCTTCCATCTTGTACGTATTCCCTGTTCATCAATTCCTTTTACGTGTTTCCTATACTCGATTTATTACCCTCTCTTCCTCTTCTCTTCAATTTTCCTTCTTCTCCTTCCAATTTCTTTTAACCTCGGTTTTCATATTTTCTTTTTCTCTCCCTTTCTTACATCTTTCGCCTCTTGTGTTCCCTTCTGGTTCTTCTTATTCTTTTATTCGGCTTCTTTTTCCATTTCCTTCCTTCTTCTTCGTATTTTTCTTCCCCCTCCTCCTTCTCCTCCTTCTCTTTTTTGTTCTTCCCTTTCTCTTCTATATCCTCCTCCTCTCCCCTTCCTCCTCCTCCTTCTCTTCTCCTCGTCCCCCTTCCTCCTTCTCCTCTCTCCCATCCCTTCCTCTTCCGTCCTCCTCGTTCCTATCTTCTTTTTCATTCTTACTCTTCCTCTTCCTTTCTCCTTCTCCCTCCTCTTCCTCTCCCTCCTTCTCCTCTTCCCCTCCCTCCTACTCCTTCTCATCACAGAAAATAAACCTCACAAAGATATTAAATTAAGCTGATTTTTCCCAAGCAGTTTCTCTCAGTAAAGGCGATTATTGTGTTCTCTTCCATGTCCCTCATTTATCACAGTTTGTTTTATTGTCTATTTGGAGTTAGAAGGAGAAAATGAGGTCAATAATGAATAATAAGACCTGGGAGCGGAACTAGATATGTTTTTGGTGAGGTTAAGTTATTTTGAAATTCGGGTTAGGTTAGGGTAGGTTTGGTTAGGTTAGGTTAGGGTAGGTTTGGTTAGGTTAGGTTAGGGTAGGTTTGGTTAGGTTAGGTTAGGGTAGGTTTGGTTAGGGTAGGTTACGGGTAGGTTAGGGGCAGGGAAGGTTAGGTTAGGGTAGGGGTAGGTTAAGGTTAGGTTTAAGTTAAGGGTAAGGTAGGTTAGAGGTGTTAGTGGCAGGATAGGTTAGGTTAGGAGTAGAATTGATTAAAATAGGGATAGGTTAAGTTAGAACACCTTATATTTAGTTTAGATTAGATTACGTTAACTTAAGGTTAAAATAGGTTAAGTTTGGGTTAGATTAAGGCTAGAAAAAGTTAAATCATTATCAACTTAGAAGACAAACTATCAGACTATAACTTCCTTCCTAAAGACGTGGAAGATGAAGACAAAGTGACTCGTGAGGACAATGAAGATAGATGTTGATAATGATGTTGCAACGATGATCAAGGACATGTTGAAAAAAGAATGATGACGCAATAAAAAAGGTTTATATTGAGAGAGAAAGAGAGAGAGAGAGAGAGAGAGAGAGAGAGAGAGAGAGTGAGAGAGAGAGAGAGAGAGAGAGAGAGAGAGAGAGAGAGAGAGAGAGAAGGAGAGAGGGGGGGGGAGTACAGTATTGATGATCTGATTATCACGAGTTGCTTACGTGTACGTATGTGGGTGTGTGGGTGTATGTGTGTGTGTGTGTGTGTGTGTGTGTGTGTGTGGGTGGGTGTATGTGGGTGTGTGTGTGTGTTGTTTCTACTCCATAAATATTACAAAAAAAAATACAAATACACTAAATCAAATGCAAAAACAAAAACCAGGATATACAACTTACAATTTACAAGCTGTGTCCATGAACCACACAGTATATTAAGTAAGTAGCTGAAGTAAGTAGCTTAAGTAAGTGGCTTAAGTAAATACCATATAGCTATTGTCTTAATTAAGTATCTTAGAGTAAAAAAATAACTTAATACCCCACACGTTCTCGGTACAGTAAATCCAGCTAATGTAATTTGTCATAACCCGGATGTAATGAGAATATACTATAAGCCGCCACTGTGAGCCGGAAGCATAGAGTTTTGTGGTGGCAGTTTCCCCGCTGCTGTACGCTATACCGGTCAAGGAGTAAGACCAAAGAGAGACGTTCCTTTCATCTCACCATCATTTATAGTATATACTGTTGTGTGTGTGTGTGTGTGTGTGTGTGTGTGTGTGTGTGTGTGTGTGTGTGGTGTGTGTGTGTGTGTGTGTGTGTGTGTGTGTGTGTGTGTGTGTGTGTGTGTGTGTGTGTGTGTGGTGTGTGTGTGTGCGTGTGTGTCTTTCTCTCTTTTTTTGTATCTCTCTTTCAATCTCTTTCTCTCTTTCATAATTTTTATCTCTACATCTTTGCCTCCTTCTATATCTCACCTCCCTCTCTCTTTCTCTGTCTGTCTCTCTTTGTCTCTCTGTCTATCTGTATGTCTCTCCCCCCCCTCTCTCTCTCTCTCTCTCTCTCTCTCCTAAATTACCATAAATATGATAATTCCACAAAATCGCTGGCTTGAAAACCTTCCACAACGCTTCAACTTTCTCCTCCTTTACCTTCAGCTCTATATACAACGATCTGGTATGTATAAAATGTATAGATAAACTTATACATAGTTAATCGTATAACATAATCTGATAGGCCTATGTATAATTAGCTCGTATATCTAAGGCCTATCAACTAATATGCTCCGATTAGATATGATTTAATAGGCCTATGTATCACTAAATATGCTATTATCTATAATCCTATAATGACTATCTCACGGTTAATCAAATAAGTTGCTATAATCTGATAGGCTTATGGAAAAATAGGTTATAGGCCATATTAACCTAATTTCGTATGGCCTCATTGATAGGACGCCACTTCCTATAATCTGATAGGCCTAGCGATTAGTAGGTCACGTCAGCTGGTATAATCTGAGAGGCCTATGTGGTAGTGTGTGACAGTAGCTGGTATAACAAGGCCTATAATCTCCTTTAGTACAACATAATGGTCAAGGAATTATATCTATCTATCTATCTATCTATCGATCTATCTATCTATCTATCTATCTATCTAATTTTTTATCAATTTACGTCTCTATAAATCTATCAAATAATCTACTTATCTATCTATATCTATCTAGCTTTTTATCTATTTTTCTATCTATCTATATTTATTTGCATATCTATATCTGTCTGTCTGTCTGTCTGTCTGTCTGTCTGTCTGTTGTTAGTCTGAGGAGAAATATTTACAAAGTTTTCATAACTCGATTTTTTTATTGTACAAAAGTTTACACAAGGTCAAGACCATACTGTACACACACACACACACACACACACACACACACACACACACACACACACACACGTTAACAAGAACCTTCTGTCACATATCACCATACGTACATACATTAACACACACACACACACACGCACCATCACGTGTACACAAACACACACGCACACATCGTCAAAAATATTTTACAGCTAAATTTTATAGCAGGTAGAAACTGGTATACACGTCAGTACAGTACCGGGAACTAGTATATGCACCAGTATAGTACCGGGAACTAGTATTTGCACCAGTATAGTACCGGGAACTAGTATATGCACCAGTATAGTACCGGGAACTAGTATATGCACCAGTATAGTACCGGGAACTAGTATATAAACGAGTATAGTACTTGCAAAAAATACCCGGGTACCGATATTCTCTCAAGCTAATAGCGGTATAAAAAACTAGCATAGATACTAAAAAATAGAAATATGTATGGCAGTTGTAGGCGCTACTAGCTACTGGGGGCACAAGAAACTAGTACCGGCTTAAAATTACCGGTAACTAGTCTAAATAGCAGAAACTATTACATTATTTCTTATACCGGGCGGGTAGGTGAGGTATTTTCCTATGCTAGTTTAGATACCAGTTAGTAGAGTAAGTACTGGGGAAGAGAAATCCTATTGACTAGTACAGGTATCGGGAACATTACATTCTCACGCTAGTATATATACCGGTAAGCTAGTAGATGTACCGCGAACTAGGATATACCTGGAACTAGCACGTACGAGGAACTAATGCACGGTTACAGTAGCAAATAGACCTCTAACTAGCACGTACTGTACAGCGAACTAGTACATATACCGCGAACTAGCCCACGTACCGCGAACTAGCCCACATACCGCGAACTAGCCCACGTACCGCGAACTAGCCCACATACCGCGAACTAGCCTACATACCGCGAACTAGCCCATCTCTCCTCAAGCTCTTCCTCAGGTCCTCCCACCGCCACACCTTCTGAGACCTGAAGCTACACCTCCAGCTCTCAGGTACTGCTTCAGGTGTTCAAGGTTTAGCCACAAGAAAACATTGAAAAGTTAATAGTAGTGAAATGGTACGTGTGTATGTTTGTGTATGTGTGTGTGTATGTGTGTGTATGTGTGTGTGTGTGAGTGATTTAACTATCAACTATTAATTATTTCTTTAAATAGTCCTGTGCTATATTTAATTCGTTTGTATGAATTTATATATTGGTATGTATATGTATTATCTATATATGTGTATGTATGCATGTATATATTCAAACAAGTATATATATAAGTGTGTATCATGTTAAACTACTAATTGGTAGTTCGATAATTAATTATAGACGAACTACTTAACTACTTGTCTACTAATTAAATCAAGTCTAAAGTAGTTAAGGTAATATACTTTCCCCAGGTGAAAGCAGATGAAATCAGTTGAAAGCAAGGCACCTTTCAACACCTCCAGTTATGAAAGACGGAAATTGAAATCCATTTGACTGCATTTCTGAAGCCATCGACACCTTGCAGTACCAAACACACACACACACACACACAACACCCCTTCTAACTCCAGGTGAGAGACAGG
Organism: Homarus gammarus; assembly: GCA_958450375.1. Lineage (NCBI taxonomy): Eukaryota > Metazoa > Arthropoda > Malacostraca > Decapoda > Nephropidae > Homarus > Homarus gammarus. The sequence goes on along the minus strand of CAUDMG010003644.1, from coordinate 159,142 downwards.
TATGAGATAGGTATATAACACCTAAGTATAGTACATCATTTCAAATCAACACTTAACACCATATTATTTTTTTTACCTTGTTTTATCATCTTTCATTTTATAATTATCCTTCTATTTTTATATTCTTCCATATATATAGAAACACTAATATAAACGACACTATTATTTCTGATTGTATGGGTAATAGTCTTATATTATCCACGGTCGAATATTTATAAGACTTTAGGCTAAGGTTATTTGGTAGTTAGAGGGGGAGGAGAGGGGGGGGCTTGGCGCACACACGACACAGCACGCGCTCCTCCCTCAACGCTGGTCGACTACACACTAAACCCCAGCTGGCTTGGGAACTCTCGCTCAGCCGGTCCCCGTTCAGTTGCTACCTACCCAATTTCACCCCATTATTTCCTCCTATACCATGGCATATATAATCGCCTATCTATCCTACATATCCTCTGACCTACAAAACGAACCTATTCCATAAACCCGAGAGCCAATAAATCCCACCGTTTGAGGTGTAATCCCCCTCTCCTCCTCCCTCTCCCCCCCCCCCCAGGTAAGGGAAAAAAATACCTCACACAGTTGCCAGTTTATGATAAAATGTTTCTGTTATGAGCCGTCGTCAACATTTCGAACAGGTAAGGTGAAGGTACGGGCGTTTAATGGATGGGATGGGGAGGGGTGGTAATTAATGTTGGGGGGTGGGGGTGCATAGCCAGGAGAAGAGATCGCCTCATAGTCCTCCTCCTCCTCTCCCCCCCCCCCCCCCACAACACACACGGCCGCCCACTAGCTATATTGAAGAGATATACTTTAAAGTGCTCTTGCCTGCTGCTGCATCTGCTCTCTGCTTGTTGGGTTCTGCTTCCCTGCGTTTTTTTCCAACTCATAATTGCTCTTAGTCTCTGCTCGCCCTTCTGACAGACAGACAGATAGGAAAATGGAGAGAGAGAGAGAGAGAGGGGGGGAAGGGGGGGTAAGCAAATACCTGGAGGGGTCACCTGTTACCTCATTAAGACGCACCTGAATATTAATTAGAGGAATACATATAGTAGAGAAAATACCTTACGGTGATGCTGCTCTCACACCTACACACCTTAGGAGAGAGAGAGAGAGAGAGAGAGAGAGAGAGAGAGAGAGAGAGAGAGAGTGTTAATGACATTTGCCTTTCCTAACTGATAAACTGATAGAATTTTCCCCTCCTGAAGGCCAATGCCCATCATAAGACCAGCTATCCTCGTCAACGCTGTTTGGACGGTGACACAGAATGACCATCAGCACGGGCAATCAACATCGCCTAGACATTATTTATTTCTACACAAACCCTAAACAAAAAACATCACCAGCGCGAGCAATGACCATCGCCTGGCTTTTATATATTCTCTACCCTCACACATAACTCATAAACCTCCATACACTACGCCAGACGAAGGATCACTTGTCTTTTTTTTTTCTCCCGCACTGGCGATCACTTGAGTGTGTGAGGTGAGCACTAAAGGGCCTCTCCCTCCACCTTTGCTTCTCACCAACTTTTTCCAATACATTGATTCTTTCATCCCTGAGTAAGGTGACGAAGACCCACTTACTTTACTGCCTCTCTCTCTAACTCACTTTACTGCCTCTCTCTCTCTCACTCACTTTACTGCCTCTCTCTCTCTAACTTACTTTACTGCCTCTCTCTCTCACTTACTTTACTGCCTCTCTCTCTCTAACTTACTTTACTGCCTCTCTCTCTAACTCACTTTACTGCCTCTCTCTCTAACTTACTTTACTGCCTCTCTCTCTAACTTACTTTACTGCCTCTCTCTCTCTAACTTACTTTACTGCCTCTCTCTCTCACTCACTTTACTGCCTCTCTCTCTCACTCACTTTACTGCCTCTCTCTCTAACTTACTTTACTGCCTCTCTCTCTAACTTACTTTACTGCCTCTCTCTCTAACTTACTTTACTGCCTCTCTCTCTCTAACTTACTTTACTGCCTCTCACACACTCACTCATAGCTATAGTGCCTCTCTCTCTCTCTCTCTCTCTCTCTCTCTCTCTCTCTCTCACCTAAGAACTATGGTGACATAACCAGTGACCATAAAAAACAACAAGAGTTCTTACGTTGTTGAGGAAATAACGCTGAGACGAATGGCTTCACACTCCTGATGGTCACATGAAGCCTTTGTAGCTCACTTGTGTAACGGTGGTGAGAGAGAGAGAGAGAGAGAGAGAGAGAGAGAGAGAGAGAGAGAGAGAGAGAGAGAGAGAGAATGTGTGTGTTCGTTACGTAAGATTCTTTAAGAAGTAATTAGCTCAAGTCACTGAAAACTCAACTTGTTTTTCTCTGATTCAGACGCTGACCTGACCTAACCTAATCTAACCTAACCCAACAGTCTAACATAACGTAACCTAAACCCTCAGGTAACATAAGCTGGGGTGTGTAATCTTCAGGTAATCCGATTATTCATATAAATTTTAAGATCTCAGTGAAAAATGTATTTAATTTAGCGGTTATATTTACTTCACATATCTCTATATATTTATCATTGTTAAATATTAATAAACAAAAATTAACTTGTTTACGAAAATGTGTTAATATTAGTAAAACGTGTTTTCTTCTTTCCTGGTGGTTATCAGCATATATATATATATATATATATATATATATATATATATATATATATATATATATATATATATATATATATAATATATATATATATATACTGTATATATATATATATATATATAAATCTTGATAAAATCACACGGGAAAAGGGAAACAACGGAGCACCTTAGCTTTCGTCTTTAGTTGCCTCTGATGATGTCTTGAATAAAGACGAAAGCTAAGGTGCTCCGTTGTTTCCCTTTTACCGTGTGATTTTATCAGGATATATCTTATACACGTTTTGATTGTGGATCTTCATGAAATTTATATATATATATATATATATATATATATATATATATATATATATATATATATATATATATATATATATATATATATATATATATATAAAACAAAACAGAATTAAATTTTTCGTCTTTAATGTCCCTGAATCTACGAAAATATGTGGATTTTACAATATGTCTTTTTAAACTTCTACTGTGGACACTACTTTACAATATGTCTCTTTAAAACTTCTACTGTGGACAATACTTCACAATATGTCTCCTTTAAAACTTCTACTGTGGACAATACTTCACAATATGTCTCCTTTAAAACTTCTACTGTGGACAATACTTTACAATATGTCTCTTTAAAACTTCTACTGTGGACAATACTTCACAATTTGTCTCCTTTAAACTTCTACTGTGGACAATACTTCACAATATGTCTCCTTTAAAACTTCTACTGTGGACAATACTTCACAATATGTCTCCTTTAAAACTTCTACTGTGGACAATACTTTACAATATGTCTCTTTAAAACTTCTACTGTGGACAATACTTCACAATATGTCTCCTTTAAACTTCTACTGTGGACAATACTTTACAATATGTCTCTTTAAAACTTCTACTGTGGACAATACTTCACAATATGTCTCCTTTAAACTTCTACTGTGGACACTACTTTACAATATGTCTCTTTAAAACTTCTACTGTGGACAATACTTCACAATATGTCTCCTTTAAACTTCTACTGTGGACAATACTTCACAATATGTCTCCTTTAAAACTTCTACTGTGGACAATACTTTACAATATGTCTCTTTAAAACTTCTACTGTGGACAATACTTCACAATATGTCTCTTTAAAACTTCTACTGTGGACAATACTTTACAATATGTCTCCTTTAAACTTCTACTGTGGACACTACTTTACAATATGTCTCTTTAAAACTTCTACTGTGGACAATACTTCACAATATGTCCCCTTTAAACTTCTACTGTGGACAATACTTCACAATATGTCTCCTTTAAAACTTCTACTGTGGACAATACTTTACAATATGTCTCTTTAAAACTTCTACTGTGGACAATACTTCACAATATCTACCTTAACCTCTACTAAATTTGTTTTCGAATATCCGCGAGTCAAGAATTTTTGTAAAAGTCTAGTATTCTCTGTGGCTCACTTGATGGAACTTTCTTTTTTACGAGTGAGTGGACACGGGTTCGATTCCTCTCTAGAGTGGAAGGTGGAGTGAACGCCA
>CAUDMG010003644.1:145000-150000 GCA_958450375.1 Homarus gammarus | reverse complement strand
GCCACAACATCACCAGCAGAATAATGACCTCTGCCTCACCATCACCATCACCACCACCATCGTCACCGTCGTCTTGGTGAGAAGTGAACGGTTTCCTCACCATCGACGTCAACCACTTTACAAGAAAACGCAATTTTCTCCTTCTCGCCTCAACACCGACTTGCTCAACTGATTGGTCCATCGGGTGTAAACTAAGTAAGAAGAAGAAGTAAAATAAGAAGAGGAGGAAGAAGGAAGACGGAAGAACAAGAAGACTATCAGAGAGAAACAGCTCCATCAAACACACACTAACAATCATCAACACAAAACACCTCACTCTTCGCCTTCTACGTTAGCGTCAACACCTCGCTGACACCACCACCACCACCTACAGGCCACCTCGGAGCAAAGTGGCAGTGTGTGATCTTCTCATTAAACCTCCATCATTAAAACTCAAAGCCTTTGTAACAGGTAATTGCAAGAGGATGGAAGAGAAAAGATGTTGCTGTCGAAAACATTACCTGGCGTTAATGTGTCTCAGAAAAATATATCCACACTACTTTACAGATGTTTATGAAAATCGTATTAATGTATTATAAAAGCAATATTATCTTCATTTATTGTTAAGCGAAGACTATTAATAAATGAGGACAATGTATGAAGACAATATTGATGTTATAATACAATATCTCGCCCCAATCTCATGCTAAAGAGTAATGTCGTGTGTGTTTATATTTTTTTGAGACACCTTTATATATATATGCCTGTAACAAGGAGCCTCAAGGAACAATTAGCTCACTGTCACTCCCTCAAGCACCACTTTTAATCTTCCACACTGTACCCACCAGCGAGGACCAAGTCAAGCACTTATTTTGGGTAGGCACCTTTGTAAGCACTGTCTCCACATACCTGTCACTTCTATACCTTTGTAATCACTGTCTCCCCACACCTACATATACCTCTGTAAACACCGTCACCTGTGCCTCTATATTTGTAAACAGTCTTCCCACAGCTACACATTTGTAAACGCTGATTCCCACACCTGCACCTATGAAAGCAGTCTCCCACATCTGACACACCTGCACATTTGTAAACAGTCTCCCCCCCCCCCACACCTGCTCTGCCTCAAGCTGCTCACCTGAGGCCGTTCAGCGTAATAAACTATTTAACAGGATTAAATAAGCGAAGGTGTAAACTGCAATGAATAGACAACGAAAGAATAGACGGTGTTGGCCCTTGTGTATATAAGATATTTTTATATAATATTAGAGTTTGAGAGAGAGAGAGAGAGAGAGAGAGAGAGAGAGAGAGAGAGAGAGAGAGAGAGAGAGAGAGAGAGAGAGAGAGTGAGAGAGAGAGAGAAACCCCACGCCCCCCTGAAAAATAACCCCCCCGATTTATTCTTTATATACACAACTCCACACCCCTCCCCCCACTTAGACCATTGAACTCTCACCCATATGAAAGCACCATTAATTCTATCATAAACACGTATTGAATATTTATATATATATTTCACGGTTTAATAGGTCACTTCCCCCTTCAGGTTCACAGTCCGTCATGGCTGCTGGGAGTGAACGAGCACCGGAAACAGAAATATTCAACAGTTAATGATATTTGTCTGATTTAATCGACACTGAAATAAAAAGAGAAGTTTAATTTCATAACTCAAAACTAATTTAGAAATCATTTGCTTGGAATTATGTCTCGATGTTGATGATATAATGATTTTAGTAATGGCTTATAGTCGAGGGTACAGTCTGTTAGTTTGTCTGTTGATAGTAAGGAGTACCTTACTACTACTGCTACTACTACAACTACAACTACTACTACTACTTCTACTCTTACTACTACTATTTCTCATTTTCAGGTATGTTGAAACTTTCATAATATTTAGAACACATTAATTTTTTTATGAATCATTTACCAAACTTCTTTTACGGAAATTTTAATCGTGGAGAGTTTAAAGGTTTACCATTACAGCCATTACAGTAGGTAAGTAAACCACAAGAATTTTATTAAGAAACACGTATCTTAACTTCATCTCTGCCTTTAATACCTGTATAAACTTTGACCTAACTTAGTGTTGACTTAAGAGTAAGGGAAACAAAGTACATCTGTAATATATGGGAATACTAATTAGTTTGGAGAGGAACTTTACCTGTCAGTGCCAGTACTCTCCAGCAGCCGTCAGTAACACATGTCAGCAGTAGTTGTTAGCAGTTGTCAGCAACAGTACCGGTCAGCAGCAGTAGCCGTCAGCAGTAGCACCTGTCAGAACCCGTATATTCACTTAAGAAATGTAACATAAAATATAGATAAAAGACATATACATAAATGAACTATATTTAAAAGGCTGTAAAAACCATCTTCTATTTTCTGAAGGAGGTCAGGTGGTGGGGGTAGGGGAGGGGCTGCTTACTCGATAAACTTAGAAACTTTATCTTCTGGAAATGAGAAAACACAAACAGAACAAAACACCATCTCTGTATGTCTGTCTGTCTGTCTGTCTGTCTGTCTGTAGGAAAGAGACACATTTCATCCCCATCATCCATCAGTTACCATTAGAACCCTGACACCACACTACCGCCTCTGCTATACCCTCCTCGCTACAGGTAACCAGGTAACTAGTAGAATCACCCAGCCAACTAAGCAAACCATCCAAGCCAGCCAACCAAGCTACCGGGTATCGATCCTTAAGTCCTCGAGTTGTGAAGAACACGCTATCTCTGCTCCGCCATCATAACAGTGCTCTTCTCTCTCTCTCTCTCTCTCTCTCTCTCTCTCTCTCTTCTCTAGCCTCATGTTGTATTATCAGGTAAAAGGTAAGGTGTGTCTCTGGTAACAAGTGGGATTTTTATTTTAAGGTTTTTAAATTGTAGGTTTTTATGTTTTTTTAATTGATGGTTTATTTTTTTTTGGGGGGGGGGAGGTATTTAAGTGGTATTTTAGTTCATGGGTTTTTATTTTCATGGGGTTTTAGTTTCATGGGTTTTAATTTCTATGGGTTTTTATGAATTAAGTAATTATGTAGACTAGTGGGGGAGAGAGAGAGAGAGAGAGAGAGAGAGAGAGAGAGAGAGAGAGAGAGAGAGAGAGAGAGAGAGATAAAAGAAAGAAATAAAGAAAGAAAGAAAGAAAGACAGTGGAACAACATTGAAAACATCAATATTTATCCTCACTACAGAAATATTCTCATCATCACCAGCCAGCCACCTCTGCTTCCTTAGTCCCCAGAGGTAACTAACGCAGGAGAGGCAACACAACCATTGATATATAACATGTTGCAAGTGTGTGTGTGTGTGTGTGTGTGTGTGTGTGTGTGTGTGTGTGTGTGTGTGTGTTTGTAATGAGAGATTGTAACATGGAAAAAATAGTCTTGGATGAGATATTGCAGAGTGTTAGAGTTGGGATTGCAACATTGAAATAGTAATAGTAGTCTTAAAGCAGATATTGCAACATTGAAATGATCTTAAATTCAGATATTGCAAATTAAAAAAAAATAGTCATGGATATTGACATGTAATCCTGTAACATATATTACAGTACGTATAGTATTCTTAGAGCGAATAATACACTAATAAAATGAAAGTATATTTACTGTAACTGATATTCTTACATCACATAATGCAACGTGGAAACTTTCTCTGCAACAAATTGACTTACACCACAAACTGCAACATGCAACCTTTAGATCAAACTTGTGTCTTGGAGAATAAGAAGAAAATCCATAACTCTTTTGGTTCTTTGATGTCGCTCACACTACAGGGTGTCACAAAGGTTACTACCGAGGTGGTCTAGGTCAGTAAACGTTGGTAGTGTATGTTTCTGCCATACCCTGTACATAGACGGCAATAGCTGTTCGTTATATTGTAAAGAGGGCTGCTGTGGCTGAGTGGTTACAGAGCTCATATCCTATCCTAAGGGTCTCTGGTTCGCAGTTCGGGTACTCAAGGTTACCAAGTACAGTACCGGCGACCTTATGTACCGAGAGTTAGTATACAGTGTACTATATCCACACTGCCTCGGGAGCATTAGTTAGTCGTTTTAAAAAATATCCCCAATAATTCTTTTCAGTAACAAAAAATATATTACCATGAAAAAGATGATAAATAATGTGTCAGGTGTAATATTCCAATCATTAACCTGATTAATCTTAAGGTAAAAAAATAATAATTACATAATCAGTACACCTGTTTATATCAATTTTACGAACGACTATAAAAATTAAACCAGACGTTGAATGACGATAATGACCGATAATTACCTAAATATTAAAGACAATCCATGAACTGTGTGACCTGAGGCTCGTGCTAACTCAGGTTAATTCATCGTTCGCATGTGTGGCTGAGGGCCCCGACACACCTGTGGGTGATGACGTGTGTCCATCTCAGGTAATGATGACTTTTGGTTAACCTTACCTGGAGTGTTTTTGTGTTGTGGTGATGGTGTGTGGTGATGGTGTGTGGTTTATGGTGTGTGGTATGTGGTAGTGCTGTGTAGTGGTGTGTGGTAGTGATGGTATGTGGTGTTGGTGTGTGGTGGTGATGGTGTGTGGTGGTGATGGTGTGTGGTGGTGATGGTGTGTGGTTAATGGTGTGTGGTATGTGGTAGTGCTGTGTAGTGGTGTGTGGTGGTGATGGTGTGTGGTGATGGTGTGTGGTTAATGGTGTGTGGTATGTGGTAGTGCTGTGTAGTGGTGTGTGGTGGTGATGGTGTGTGGTGATGGTGTGTGGTTAATGGTGTGTGGTATGTGGTAGTGCTGTGTAGTGGTGTGTGGTGGTGATGGTGTGTGGTGATGGTGTGTGGTTAATGGTGTGTGGTATGTGGTAGTGCTGTGTAGTGGTGTGTGGTGAAGGCATGTGGTGTTGGTGTGTGGTTAATAGTGAGTGATGATGTGTGTGGTTAATGGTGTGTGGTATGTGGTAGTGTTGTGTAGTGGTGATGGTGTGTGGTGATGGTGTGTGGTGATGGTGTGTGGTGTTGAGAGAAGGAATCTGCCTTGTCTCTTTTTCTTTCTG
>CAUDMG010003644.1:60000-142500 GCA_958450375.1 Homarus gammarus | reverse complement strand
ATCTAACACAGCCTTCCCCCTACACGTGTCTGTGCTTGGTGTTGGGCTCCGGTTAACCTCGTTGGCCCACATAGTGTACACAAACACGCTCTGTGCTGGCTGGTGTGTGAGTACAGAGACAGAGAGAGAGAGAGAGAGAGAGAGAGAGAGAGAGAGAGAGAGAGAGAGAGAGAGAGAGAGAGAGAGAGAGAGAGAGAGAATTTAACTGCAAGGTGTACCAGGCATCTTAAGAGGTCAGGTCACGCAACAAACAGATCAAACATCAAAGCCGACCTGTATAATATGACCCAGATAGTAAACACGGGGATAATAGGTCTAGGAGATGAACGGGGAACTAGTGTGTGCTCGACTTCCTGTTGTGATGATCAGCTATAACAAGTGTCCACTGTGAACGATGTCTTGTGGGATTACCGATAGTTTTTGAGACTAATACGGATTATGTCTTAAGAATTATTAGAGTATTTAGGGTTATTTTTTTCCCTCGTGATTTTTCGTGCAAGTTTCGTTTTGGAGGAGGAGGAGGAGGAGGAGGAGGAGGAGGAGGATTAGGAGGTAGGGATGAGGAAGAGGAGGAGGAGGAGGAGGAGGAGGAGGTAGGGATGAGGAGGAGGAGGAGGAGGAAGAGGAAGGACATCAACCAGGAAAAAAGAGGAAGGTAAGAAGAGTTACCTTGAGACTGAGTCGTTGTGTGTCATGCATAATTTATCATCATCATTCTTCTTCTTACTCCTCCTCCTTCTCGTCTTCATTTTCTTCTTCCTCTTCTTCGTATTCTTTTTCTTTACTTTCTTCTCTCTCTCTTCTTCTTGTGTCCTATTATCATAATTTTCACCTCCTCTTGTTCTTCTTACACTTCATCTTTCCTTCCTCTTCCTCCTTCTTTAGCCCTTCTTCTTTTTTGACCTTCTAACCATCATTCTCTCTTCTCTTTATCTCCTCCTCCTCCTCCTCCTCCTCCTCCTCCTCCTCCCCTTCTTCTTCCTCCTCTTCTTCCTACAGAGGAGAGAAATATACACTTGAAGTACAGGAATAAATGTTGAAATGTATCCTGTATATTTTCCTTACTGTCAAAATAACATCACTGGAAACTGCACAAGACATCACAACAGGTCGTGCGGGTTGTGGTTGCGGTCGTGGTTGTGGTCGTGGTTGTGGTCGTGGGTGTCGTGATTGTGGTCGTGGTTGTGTGTGGTTGTGTGTGGTTGTGGTTGTGGTTGTGGTCGTGGTTGTGGTGACAGATAATCCTTTCTCACCGGTGGAGGAGTGAAAGAAAATTGTTGTGAGAGTGAGTGAGTGAGTGAGTGAGTGAGTGAAGATGTAAGTGAGTGAGTGAAGATGTGAGTGAGTGGGTGAGTGAGTGAGTGAGTGAGTGAGTAAAGACGCTGTCAACAACCGGATGACGGTCTCGGTATTGCAATCAGGAAGAGGCAGACACAGAATGACTCCCACCTCCACTATAATGCTTCCCGAGCACCACACACACACACACACACACACACACACACACACACGTATCCAGGTCCAATGGTGTGTGTGTGTGTGTGTGTGTGTGTGTGTGTGTGTGTCCTCCTTGCATCATCAACCACCATCCATTGTCTGACGTGACTCAGGTCTGTATATATCTCACTTACCAACAACTATTGACCCAGCGATGATGATGATGATGATGACCCCAGCTTCATCACTGCCTGGTCATTAATTAACACTAAGGTAGATGTTCTGACAGGTTAGGTTAGGTTAGGTTAGGACAAGATAATGAGAGGATGTCATTGGCCATTTTATATCTCACTGATAAACAATTCGTGTCGTGACGTGGCTCATCCTGTCTGTGTTATGTAAAGTAAACATGTTTGGGCTATTTATCTTACCTCTAGCAACACCACTATCACCACCACCACTATCACCACCACTACTAGCACCACCACCACTATCACCACCACCACTATCACCACCACCACTATCACCACCACCACTATCACCATCACCACTATCACCACCACCACTATCACCACCACCACTATCACCACCACCACTATCACCACCACCACTATCACCACCACCACTATCACCACCACCACTGTCACCACCACCACTATCACCACCACTACTAGCACCACCACCACTATCACCACCACTATCACCACCACCACCACTATCATCACCATCACTATCACCACCACCACTATCACCACCACCACTATCACCACCACCACTATCACCACCACTACTACCACCACCAACACCTCCCCAGTACCACCACCACCACCTCCCATCCTCACCAGAGCCCCACCCGGAAATAAACACGGTTCCAGCTTGTCCTGCACCAGTGAACGTGTAACTGACGCGATGCTTACATGAACACCACAAGTTCATGATACTTCCACCTGCCAACACGGTGAACTGATCCCTCCCTCCTTCCCTCCTTCCCATTCCAGCCATCTTTCCCTCCGTCCCTCCCTCCTCCGTCCCTCCCTCCTTCCCCCCTCCCTCCTTCCTCTATCTTTCCCTCTGTCCCTCTGTCCCTCCCTCCTCTGTCCCTCCCTCCTTCCCCCCTCTGTCTCTCTGTCCCTCCCTCCTCCGTCCCTCCCTGCCTTCTTCCCTCCCTCTGGTGTCAGGAACAAGTCTGCCACCACCTGACCCGTCTCATGTGTTGGCTATATTATTGATGGAGACTGATAGATAGATAGATAGATAGTCATCAAAATCGTCATACAAATTTATACAGGGCTCAGTATGTATATAGACAACGCAGGTACAGTATACAGTGTGTATAGACAGTGCAGGTATACAAACAATGGCAAATAATAAGGCAATTCAACAAAAGATATAGTTAACAAAAGCCATTAGATGTTTATTTCAAGGAAGATATTATTTTTATTGCTGTTTTTGTTGTTGATTTTGTTGTAGTTACTCAATATACAAACGAAAACATTAATATCGAAAGGAGAAATTCATATCCATGTTGTCGGTTCAAATCTGACGCAGGTTGAAGTGAAGTGTTCCCATTATATAAAACTATTGAAGGAGCTATCACTCACATCCCTTCAAAAAAATCACTTACAAATTTTCATCAGTCGTTTAATCTGATCATAGAATCTGATTCATCATGTCTTAAAGTTACCGTCTTCTCTTTCATTAAACTTTAATAAAAAAAAATAAAATAAAAAAATCCTTGGCTGGGAAAAAGTTGTGGCGAAGACAAAATTGACGACCAAAATAACAGCCTTCATTGTGAGAGTTTGCAACCTTGACTTTTGCTTCTCACTCTTTGCCCACTTCTATTCCTCGTCTTCCACTCCTCTTACTTGCCTTCTCCTTTTTATTCCTTTCCTGCTCTCCTTTTTTGTTCTCCTCCTCTTCATCTTCTTCACCTGTTTTCCTGTTTTCTCCCCCCTCCTCCTCTCCCTTCCTGTTTCCCCATTCACCCCTCCTCCTTCACCTCCTCTCACCATCTTCACCTTCTCTTTATCTTGCCTCCCCATCACCACCCTCCCTGCCCCCACATCTTCCTCCCTCTCTTGCCTTCCCAACCACCTCCTCCCTGCCCCCTCCTCCTCCAACCTCCTCCTTGCCCCCTCCTCCTCCTACCTCCTCCCTGCCCCCTCCTCCTCCTACCTCCTCCCTGCCCCCTCCTCCTCCTACCTCCTCCCTGCCCCCTCCTCCTCCTACCTCCTCCCTGCCCCCTCCTCCTCCAGTGAAGAGTGACAGCTACACATCAGTCGTCAAGATCAACAGTACATGACCCTCCCCGTGTTCCTTCAGGAGAGAGGAGGCAGAATGTCAACTAAAACCTACTTGATCAGTATTCAGGACCCAGGGAAGAGGTTGTGTCGTGCCAGGGGGAAGAACTCTTACAGAATACTGGAGACTTGTGAGTTGCAGGCTGTAAAACTAACTCTCTCTCTCTCTCTCTCTCTCTCTCTCTCTCCTTCCTGATGGACACTCACATACCTGCGCTGGACATCTACACACACACACACACACCTGTCACTTATCTGTACCACACCAACACTCACACCAATACCCACACACCTGTCACCCAGTAATAACACAACTGCTGGACAACATCCACACACCTGTCATCTATCCACCAGCACCAGACTAACAACCCTCACACGCCTTCCATCAGCCATATCAGACACACCGGATTCACCAGACCTTAACCTGAGCCAGACCTCGCCAGACTAGGGACACTATGTCTTTATTTACTGAGAAAACAAGAATAATGAAGGTTAGTCAACATGTCAATAGTGGAGTCTGCTAATGTTGGATATTTTATGCTCGACACCTGACGATAAGTCGGGGGAACAATGCTAAATAAAAACTACGATAAAAACAAAAACAAACAAATAAAAACAAAGAAAATAACAGGAAAAAATGTCAATAAACACTAAAATTAACCCAGATATGTAAATTATCTACACACACACACACACACACACACACACACACACACTCTCTCTCTCACTCTCTCTCTCTCTCCCTCTACTTTCTCCCTCCTTCCTCTACCTCCCTCCTTCCCTCCTCCAACCCCTTCACCTCCCTTCACCCTCCCCACCATCCACCAGGAACTGTGTGTGTGTGTGACGGCTGGTGGACTTTCCTGCTGCCTCGACCTAACACAGTTTAATTTTACTTGTTTCTCTCTGTCTGTCTGTCTGTCTGTCTGTCTGTCCCTCTCACTGTCTGTCTGTCTGTCTGTCTGTCCCTCTCACTGTCTGTGCTTCTCACCGTTTCTCTCTCTCACTTTCTCTCTGTCATTGTGATAAAAACAAAATACCAAGTAATATGATATTGTTGTTGGTTTGCTGCTCTCTCTCTCTCTCTCTCTCTCTCTCTCTCTCTCTCTCTCTCTCTCTCTCTCTCTCTCTCTCTCTCTCTTCCCAGCAGGTTCCGTCACAATAACAAAAGCACATCAACAAGAACAATAACAACAATGGCTACACCTCCACAAAAAACATATTTTTAACTTGGCGAATATTATAACCTTTTTTACTGACTCTGTTCACTTCTACTCTCTCTCTCTCTCTCTCTCTCTCTCTCTCTCTCTCTCTCCCTTTTCTCCTCTTTCCCTCCCCTCTCTCTCCCCTTCGCCGCAGTGAATAAAAGATAATTAGAGAGAGCGGTCGGAGGGGGGAGGGGGTGAGGTTAGGTGAGGTCAGGCCAGTGCTACCATCATCACCCTAACTACCACCATCACTAACCACCATTGTTGACACTACTACTACCACCGTTGATACCATCACTATTACGTCTACCATTTCCATCACTATCATTACTACCACTACTACTACTACTACTACCATTACCCTCACTACCACTATTGTTGATACCACTACTACCACCATAACTACCACCATCACCACCAACAACACCATCATCACAACCCCTACTAAAACCAACTATTACCATAACTGTCAACCACAATTACCACCACTACCACAATTACCACAATCTACCTCCCTCCCTCCCTCCACAGGTAATCAAAACACCTTCATTATTTTGGTAGTATTAATTAGTGGCCCATAATACCTCGTACCAGTCACACATTATGACAGGCAGGTAACATTATGTTTTGTTAGTATAAACATCTTGATCATAGAGACAATGTTAAGAGAGTAATGTTTACTTATAGTGAAACCTCTTTTTAACGGACTATATTGAGAGGAAAGTCCGTTATAGCGAGGGTCCGTTAGATGTGAAACCTCCATCTAACGAACTAAAAGGAAAGAAAAGTCCGTTATATCGAGGTTTCACTGTATTGATACTTTTTGATAGATTGATATCGGTTAAAAGATTCACTTGATCACTGTTATTCCCTCAACAGTAAATTCAGGTACACATTCACAGCTGGGTGACCTGGGGGCGCCTTTGACGTGAACCAGTGACCTTTACAACAACAGGTCAGTACAGTATCCACTCAACCACCGCACACCACAGCACCCCCCCCCCCAACCCCCGGGCAATATTTCATTAAAAGAAAGAAATATTACATTTACATATTTTAATAGAGTAAAATTCTAATAAAAAATAACAATTGTATATTCTCTAAATTGAATATTAATTAAAATCCCAGGATGATCTAGAGTTGGTCGCTGCCTGTGTTAGTGACTTACTGGGGAAAATAAAACATCCCTCACGTACGAACACCATCCACCAGTCAGATCAAGAGAGGCAGACTTCCATCAGTTTATCAGTTAGGTAATAAAGTCATACAGCTGAATATAGTGATAAACATAGTCTTAATAACTTGGTGTGAGAGGGCAGGTGAGAGGGGTAGATGAGAGGGCTATATACAGGGGTAGGTGATAGGGCTATAGAGATGGGTAGACGAGAGGGCTATAGAGAGGGGAAGATGATAGGGATATAGACAGGGGTAGATGAGAGGGCTATAGACAGGGGTAGATGAGAGGGCTATAGACAGGGGTAGATGAGAGGGCAGGACAAATGAGAAGGTGAACTCGATTTAGGTGAAAAAATGGGAAGAGGGGAAGAGGGCGAATGATAACGAGAGAGAGAGAGAGAGAGAGAGAGAGAGAGAGAGAGAGAGAGAGAGAGAGAGAGAGAGAGAGAGTATGTATATAGGTAGATAATCTATCGAATAGACACAGATAGACAGATGGACTATTAATAATAACATACAGTTGTTGTCTATTATCAAGAGTTTTATAATTATTTTAAGAACACTAATTAGTAAATGTCATCAGGTAACATGACAATTGTGTTACCTGTAATACCACCACCTGTGCCATTAATACCACCTCACTGTACCATTAACACCACACACCTGTACCATTAACACCACACACCTGTACCATTAACACTACACACCTGTACCATTAACACCACACACCTGTACCATTAACACCACACACCTGTACCATTAACACCACACACCTGTACCATTAACACCACACACCTGTACCATTAACACCATACACCTGTACCATTAACACCACACACCTGTAACATTAACACCACACACCTGTACCATTAACACCACACACCTGTGCCATTAATACCACCTCACTGTACCATTAACACCACACACCTGTACCATTAACACCACACACCTGTACCATTAACACCACACACCTGTACCTCTCAGCAATCATAACACTCACTAAACGACCTTCACTCTCTCTATCTCTCTCGATATATCATGATTCAAATTGTTTTATGCAAATGCTAATAAGCAATCGTAGTTCGAGAGTATTTTTCCCGCCAGATAATTGGACCTACACGCACTGCAGACCCAATTCAGGGGGAAAAAAGGGGAAAGAACCCGACGAAATGAAAGATCATATACCCGGGTTCTATTACCGGGTCCATGCGGATGTTTGTTACCCTAAAGCTGCTTCTGGTCGCCTAGATGTATTATTGTCAATGTGACCCGTACCGACCACCTGTGAGTTTGTTAATTTCAGTTTATGTAAGAGAGATTTTTTTGGTTTTGTTTAGTGTTTACGTGAGCCGTATAGACACACGTGAGTTTGTTAATTCACACACACACACACACACACACCACACACACACACACACACACACACACACATGAATCGACTGACTGACCAGCCTGACCTGATCTGACTTACCTCCACCTCACCTTGACTAAACCACTCCACCTCGCCATTTTCCCCAGGTGAAGCGTCAATTGAGAGTCTTATCATTACGAAAATTATAATATTTACCTTAGTAGAAAGTCAAATGAATGTCTATAACTATGAAAATTATAATGTATATTGTATCTAAATTTATATAATGTATTTACGATGTTCCCATAATTTATGCAATTGAGTGATGGGATATTTTTCTGAATGATAATTTAACTTGGTTTAAAAAGTTCATTAAATCATAGAAAACTGTGATCTTGGAGAGACTCGGGTGATGAAGGAGAGAGAGTGGAGGGATGGGATGGACGGAGGGATGGGATGGACGGAGGGATGGGGGGGACGGAGGGATGGGATGGGGGGACGGAGGGATGGGGGGGGGAAGGGAAGATAGGAGGGGAGGGGATGGTCAGGTAAGGACGGACGGAGGGGATTGATGGGGGTTGGTCAGGTAGGTGGGAAGGAGGTGGAGGGGGAGAGCGTGAAGGGAGAGGAAGGGGAGGGGAAGGAGGTGGAGGGGGAGAGCGTGAAGGGAGAGGAAGGGGAGAGGAAGGGAAAGGGAGGAGAAGAGAGAGGGGAGGGAGGTAAAAATACTTTCCATGCAAAAAATAATTCGTATTATTAAGCCAAATTTGCATGACAATACTTTTATGTGTATCATCATTCGTATTTTGATTATTTTAGCCTCACATAGACTCTACAGCCTCACATAGACTCTACAGCCTCACATAGACTCTACAGCCTCACATTGACTCTATCAGCCTCACATAGACTCTACAGCCTCACATAGACTCTACAGCCTCATATAGACTCCCCCGTAGAGTCAAGTTACGAGAGAGAGACTGGACATAGACTCATAAATGCTGATCTTTTAATAACACAACAGGACTATAGGCATACTAGAGCCTATATATGTAACAGTATGGGACAGTGGCCGGGAATACTGGCCTGGTGGAGTGTGGTGGTGGAGTGTGGTGGTGGAGTGTGTTGGTGGTGGAGTGTGTTAGTGGTGTAGTGGAGTGTGGTGGTGGAGTGTGTTGGTGGTGGAGTGTGTTGGTGGTGGAGTGTGTTGGTGGTGGTGGTGGAGGCTCAGGTGTTGTGTTGAGAAGATGGAGGAGGAAAGGTATTAAAGTGAGAGGCAGATTATGTTGATGGAGTGTTGTCCTTGTGGTGTGTGGGAGGGAGATAATGAGGGAGAGAGGGAGGAAGAGAGGGAGATAATGAGGGAGAGAAAGAGAGGAAGAGAGGGAGATAATGAGGGAGATAATGAGGGAGAGAGGGAGATAATGAGGGAGAGAGGGAGATAATGAGGGAGATAATGAGGGAGAGAGGGAGATAATGAGGGAGAGAAAGAGAGGAAGAGAGGGAGATAATGAGAAAGGAACTGCGAGAGGAAAGGAGTGTGGGAAGGACAGAGTTAGTATGTTTGTGTGTGGGAGGAAGGGAATACAGAAAGGTGGGAGGGAGAGAAGGAGGCAGGGAAGCAATAAATAAGGGAGGGAATGAGGGAGGAATGAAGGGAGGGAACCAACCTATCTACCTTCCACCTCATCTTTTAATCAACATTCCTAAACACTCAATAAAGAGAATTTTATTTATAAATCTCTACGACCATTTTTAGTTCAGGAGCTACATAGTGTTATATTTTTCCTACCTCAAGAGACTACTGACTTTTTGATTAACTCATATAAATGGACAGACAGACAGACAGACAGATAGACAGACAGATAAATATATAGATAAATGTTTAAGTTGGTAATATTGAAGTATATTTGTTTTATTATTATTATTATTATTATTATTATTATTATTATTATTATTATTATTAGTGTTGTTGTTGTTGTTGTTATTGTTGTTGTTGTTACATTTACCATGATAATTCTGTCCATTAAACAACCATCCCGTTATGTTATCCTGGTATTGGTTGTTGTAATCATAACCACATTACTGGTGTATTAACGTGTAGTTAGGTATTACACTCCCTGATCTATGGTGATTATATGTGATTAAGAAATGTGAATTTATAATGACTATTTAACTCACTCTCTGTCTGTCTAATCTGTCTGTATGTCTGTCTGTCTGTCTTTCTGTTTGTCTGTCTGTCTGTCTTTCTGTTTGTCTGTCTGTCTGTCTTTCTGTTTGTCTGTCTGTCTGTCTGTGTGTGTCTGTCTGTCTGTCTTTCTGTATGTCTGTCTGTCTGTCTTTCTGTTTGTCTGTCTGTCTGTCTTTCTGTTTGTCTGTCTGTCTGTCTGTGTGTGTCTGTCTGTCTATTTCGTCTGTCCGTCTGTCTATTTCGTCTGTCTGTCTGTCTGTCTGGCTGTCTGGCTGTCTGGCTGTCTCTGTTTTTCTTTCTATTTTTACAGAGAGAGAGAAGAAAGAAGAGAGAGAGAAGAAAGAGAGAAAGAGAATGAATGAATGAAGAAAAAAAAAACACAGACACAAAATAATGAGAAAACAAAGCACTAACAATGACCTTCTCCCCCCCCCCCCAAAAAAAAAAAAAACACGAAATCATTTAACAATTCACAACAGGTAAAAACTCTGTAGGCAAAAATAAATGGATATTGCATCAGGTAATACAGTAACAGACATACACTATAAAATTTATATGTAGGGCACTGACCTTACCTGTATAAAGGGCATTAACCTTACCTGTAATATGTAAGGTTAATGGACTACAGGTTTTGACTCAATAAAACAGTGGAATGAATTTTTTTTTTTGCAGTTAATGATCCTTTATGAGTTAGTATCTGTTTATGTTTTTGTCTAATGTGTTGATGTTTGTTTGTTTGTTTTATTGTATATATAAGACAAACGAATACAGTGTTTTGAATTTTGTCCGAATGTTGCTTTAGGTGTCATAAGAATAAATAATGCAGTGTTTGTGTTTTTCTTAGTAACTGTACAGAATATGATGCAGTTTTTTTACGTTGGTGCAACAAACTGTGGTTTTTAGGATACAACGGAAAGTATTGTGTGTGTGTGTGTGTGTGTGTGTGCATGAGAGAGAGAGAGAGAGGGAGAGAGAGAGTTAATGATAATACAGGTGTAGGTGTACCTATAAACATTACCCCTGCCGCCACACCCCGCCAGCCTTACCACCTGACCATACTAGCAAATAAAGAGTAATTAAAACGAAACACCTGAACATTAGACACCCCCAAGCTTGTTTCACTTGATGCTGAACTACCCTAATCCTACCTGGGGGTGGTTAGGTTAGGTTAGCATTAGGTTAGGTTAGGTTAGCATTAGGTTAGGTTAAGTTAGGTTAGGTTAGGTTAGGTTAGGTTAATCCTAAGATGAATTTACCTGTGGGGGATCGAATCTTCAGGTGAACCAATTAGCCAAACAGGTAGTCAGGTAAGTCATTAACTGCTGCCTCTCACCTGTTCCAAACTCCTCATGGGACGACAGGTGTTTGGGACATTCCTTTACTTTCACCTGACAACAGCACCCAAATTCCTGAAGGTTCTAACGGGATCAAGACGCAGGAAGGAGGTTGAGTCAGATGTTCTTGTTTTCTGGCTGACGGCTGACTTCTTGTGAGGGACCTTCAAGATCTGGCCGTGTTCTGAGAGCTGACGTTGTGTGACCAGACCTCAGAAGGTGCATTTTTTGCTGACTACCGAAGAATAGTACAGATAGCAACGGCAACCTAAGGCAACAGAAACACAACAACAGAAGCAGCAACAGCACAGCAATAGTAGCAGCAACAGTAACAGTAACACAGCAAAAGTATAAGTAACCACAGCAACAGAAGCAACAACACTGCAACAGAAACAGCAACACAGCAACAATATCAGCAACACAATAACAGCAACACAATAACAGCAACAGAAACAGCAACACAGCAACAATAACAGCAACACAATAACAGCAACACAATAACAGCAACACAACAACACAACACCATGCATAATAAACAAAGCCACGAGACATTGGCAACAAAGTTTTCCACCTTAGCTCAAACACCAACAAGGGTGAGAGAAAGAATGAAGAAAAGAATGAATGAATGAAGGAATGAATGAAGGAAGCAAGCGAAAGAAAGACTCGTTTGTAAGCTACTGAACCAACCTCGCCTCGTCGCCCTTTGATGTGCTAAAATCACAAGTTCGCTGCCTTAGGATGATCCCTCCCCTCTCTCTCCCCTCTCTCTTCTTTTTCCCCTCTCCTCTCCTTTTCCCTCTTCTTCTTATTCCTACATCGTATACATTTCCTTCCCTCCAGAGATACCGCTGCTCCACCCTACACAGAATACTCGCTCCTCCGTGTCGAAAACTGTCGGGAATAAGAACAGGGAAAAAAGACGTGGTGGCGGGGGAAGTTTCGGGGATTTTTTTTTTTAAACTCCTTTTCACGCTGAGGGATCTTTGACGTAAGTGTTAAAAGGAGTTCTAGGAATGTGTGTGTGTGTGTGTGTGTGTGTGTGTGTGTGTGTGTGTGTGTGTGTGTGTGTGTGAAGTTCATATGTTTTATTTCTGATATCTCAAGATGTGTTCTCTCCTCTCCCTCATTATTCTTCTTCATCCCCTCTCTTCTCTTTTCCCCTTCCTTCTTCTTTTTCATTTCCTCTCTTCTCTTCCTCTTCTAAGTATTCCCTCCTACCTCCACCACCCCCCCCCCCCAACCACCTCACTTAAGCTAGGAGAGAGAGTCGGAATTTAATTGAAGCGAAATACAAGAGGCGCCTGAGAGGTAAAATTAGGCCGAGAAACGAAGGAATAAGAGAAAAACGTAATAAAAGTGTAAGTGGTAAACATCGCAAGAATGAACGGAGGATGTTAGATGAAATAAAACTGATTTGCAATGGAAAATTTTTGTGTTTTGCGTGTGGGGGAGGTTTGTGTGTGTGTGTGTGTGTGTGTGTGTGTGTGTGTTTTGGGAGGGGCACGGAAGAGTCATGAGTGTTATTGATATTTGTCTGTGTCTGTGTGTCTGTCTGTGTGTGTCTCTCTCTCTCTCTCTCTCTCTCTCTCTCTGTCTCCTTCTCTCTCTAAGATTCACCTTTAAAAAACACTATTGATTTACCTCATCATCACCGTCGTTTTTTATTCCCCTCTTTTTCAGTTTTATTGTCGTAATATCTATAACTCTGTTGGGTCTGTCTGTCTATATGGTGCTCTTTATTCGCCCTCCTGTCATGGCGAGGCGGTGAGTGGTGGCGAGGCGAGGTGATATTATTTGCACTATGAATTCCTCGCCACACACACACACACACACACACACACACACACACACACACACACACACACGTAATCGTAAGAAAACGTGAGTATGTAATTAATTTTTTCTCCTAAACTCATACTGTAAATTCACAAACACAAATCATAAAGGTGTATGTATGTATGTATGTATGTATGTATGTATTCACCAACTGTATCTATCACATTCACACATAACCATCATCACAATGCCATAGTACTGGATATTTTCCTGTCATGTTAGCGTATGAATCTACGTATTGTTTGTATATATTTGCGATGACTATATATATATATATATGGGAGTCAATGACGACCCTCCCATATGTACGAGGATATATATTATTCTATCGCTATTTCTCTATCTCTTTAAGTATATGTGTCTGTCTGTCTGTTTGTGTCTGTCTGTCTGTCCACGAATAATCATCACCTCACAGGCCAGTCAGGAAACATTGTGGTCCTCGAACATCACCCTCAAGGATCAGCGTCTCCAAGATCATCCTGGTGAAGGGGTTTGACCTCTGGGACTCGACCCGTGTACCGTACAATACCACAGCTCTGCGACGCCCCATCACCCACTAACAAGCCGAGTGACTGTGGTAAGGAGAGGTCCAGTTGGTGATGTGGAAGCTGTCTGATGGTATTATGGATTAATTCGCGGTGTTGATTGGTGATTAGAGGGATTCGATCGTCCAATCAGTCTATTTATGTCTCTGTTTTGCTTTTTTTCACTCGTTAGGTTGCATGGATGTTAGGAGTTTGTTTTTGGTCTCGCTAACCTAATCTATCGCTAACTGCCACCGTCTGCCACCACATGCTACCGCTTGTCACCCCCTACCACCACTTACCACAGCCTGCCACCACCTACCAATGTCTGCCACCACCTGCCACGCCCAAGCATCAGGTGACCTTCTCGCAGAAACTTACCATCGGTGTTTAACACAGTTACAAGAAGATAAAACTGTAAACCATCTTAATGTTGTCAACACACGCAGGGAGGAGGAGGAAGGGGAGGAGGAGGAGGAGGAGGAGGAAAACCTCTAGCCCACGCAGGAGAGGATAGAGAGAGGCAACTTCCAGTAAGGCTCCATAATTCACCTCCTAAATTAACCTACAGGAGCTCGTGGGTGAGGTGGTCGAGTAGAGACAATTCTCGTCCCCTGTCCTAAGAGTCGCTGGTTCAACCCCGAGACACTCTCAGACCACTGTACTCGACCGCCTTCACTTCCACAACTGTAGAGTAAGGTAGCTGTGTGTCTACTCGGCCACCTCACCCCGCGAAATCCTCGAGGTTTGGTTAGGTTAGGTTAGCCGAATATAATGTTTATACTGTTTAATGATATAGTCAGGGTCAGTGCACACATTCACGTCTCACCTCAATATTACCTGGACGAAAAAATAAGATATTCCCCTCACCTGACACCTGACCTTATTAAACTGACGAAAAACACTGCCCCCTTCCCTCCTTCTCTCCCCCCTCCCCCCCTCCGTCTTCATTAACCCCTCCCCTCCCTTTCATCACTTTTCCCCTCCTCATCATCTTTCATCTCCCTCCTCATCATTTCCCTCCCCTCATCACATCCACCCCTTCTCATCACCTCCCCTCCCCTTCCTCTTCACCTCCTCCCCCACCTCATTACCTCCCCCCTTCCTCATCATCCCTTCCCCCTCTTCATCCCTCCCCCAAAGAATAATTACCTCTGTAGGGACGTGATAAAGTTGCAAAATTTCCTATGTTAATTTCTGCAGACTTACAAACCACCAATATGGTCTCAATTCTGACAGGTACAGTACACAAACACACCTTTACACAAACACACCTTTACACAAATATTTTACAGACACACAGACACCCCCTAAGACACACAGGTATCTCCTCCCCCCACACACACACTTTTACACAGACATTTTTACACACAGTTCACCAAGAGGCTTGTTTGGTCTTAGAGGGTTGAGGCTATACAAGCGTTTTACAGATACAAGAATATTTGGAGCAGCTTTAACGATCCCATAAACGTTCACAGCTCAGACACACAACCAACACCTGCAGGAAAATCTTAAAACACATTTCTGAACTCATAAAAAAAATATGCTAAACTTTTTTATTAGTGGACAATTTATAAACAATACAAAATAAATACTGTATTGATTCCGAATTATTTTTTACATGAATTAAAAAAACCCGCAAATTATCACCAATGCTCTCATAAAATATAAGCAAAAATGATCACAAATACTATAAAAAATGCTGAATTATTGTGCAAGAATTATTGAGCAAAATACACAGGCGATTCCCTAAAAAATGCTGAATTACTCTGCAAGAATTATAAAACGAAGCAGAGAGCTTGGGAAGGATTTTGTCGGGTGGGCGGCAACGAGGAGACGGCAAATGCAAAGGAAATAGTGCAAATACTGGAGAGGGGACGAGGAGGGGGAGGGGGAGAGAGAGGGGGAGAGGGAAGAGGGGCGAGAGGGAGGGGGAGGCACTCAGTATACACGAGGGGTGATGTGTACCTAACAAATGAACGACAGACACACACACACACACACACACACACAGTATTCTGGCGAAGAACCTTACCAGAGAGAGAGAGAGAGAGAGAGAGAGAGAGAGAGAGAGAGAGAGAGAGAGAGAGAGAGAGAGAGAGAGAGTGAAATAAACAGACAGACAGACAGACAGACAGCCAACCAGAAAGACGCTCACACTCGCGGGATAAACAAATCAAAACAAACAAACAAAAGTAAACAGGAACTCAGATGAAAAATGGAACGGATGATAAAACAAAGAAATGAGAAAAAACAACAACAGAATTTTGCAAGACGATGGAATGAGCTTTATGCATACCGGATGGTCCAGGGGGGGGGGGGGGCAGGGAGGGTAGGAGGCAGAGAAGAAGGATGGTGGGAGGGAGGGAAGGAAGAAGCCTAACGAGGTTCAGGAAGGAAGGAAGGAAGGAAGGAACGTAGGAGGAAAATAGAGAATGAATAAAGGAAAAAAGTAGGAGAGAGAGAGAGAGAGTGAATGAAGGAAAGAAATAGGAGTAGTTAAGGATTACCTACAGAGAGACTGGCAGGAGTATACCAACACCAGGAAGGGGACGATGAACAAAGGAAGTAATGAGAGCGTGTTGTTACTAGTCTGGGTCACTCACAGGCGGGTCACTCACAGGCGGATAGGTTACTCGTGGATGGGTCACTCACAGGTGGGTCACTTACTAATGATAGAAGATAAAGTAGATTAGTTTAGGTTAGATTAGCTTAGAATAGGTTAGGTTAGATTAGGTTAGAATAGGTTAGGTTAGATTAGGTTAGATTAGGTGAGGAACTACCAGAGATATTCTCCAACAGACGTCATGGCGAGACAGAGAACCAATGTTTATCTCTCCCTCAGAAAACAATTATCCTCTTGATTATAAAGGTGGGAGTCTCTGAACCCGATGGAGAGAGACTCACAGCTATGGGTGACAAGGAGGAGGAGGCGTTGGGTAGGGAGTGAGGGAGTGAGGGAGGAGTGAGGGAGTGAGGGAGGAGTGAGGGAGTAATAGCAGCAGTAACAATGGTAATGGGAGAGGGACCGAGTTGTTCATCGAGTAGAAACAGGAGGAGAAGGAAGAGGAGGAAGGAAGAGAAGGAAGAGAAGAAGGAAAAGGAGTAAGAGGATGGTTCACAGAATACAGCAACAGCAATAGACTGTAGGAAGAGGCAATGGACAGTACCTGAGGCAGTAACGGCAGCAGTAGCAGTAACAAGTTCAATAGGTGAGAAGCAGGGGACTACTACCACCACTACTGCAGCAGAAGCAGAGTATTGTCCACACACACACACACAGGACGACCTTGGGCTCCCTCCTGCAGGCCTTTGCGTGTCCCATCCCCGTTCACCACCACCCCACCACCCACCTCCCGCCTCTTGCCATAAATGCATCGGCCAGCATCTCTCACAAGGGTCCGGGATGGTAATGGTGGTAGTGGTGGGATGGTGGTGTGAGGGGTGGTGAGGATGGTGGTAGTGGGGGTTGTTTGTGGTGGTGGTGGTGGTTGTATTGGTGGTTCCTCTTAGCCTGGCGACCTGCTATGGACAGTATGGATAAAGCTGTGAAGGGAGTGACTAATTTTACAGTTGGGGAAGTGAAGGTGGCCGAGTACTGAGGACTTTTTACCCAGTGTGGTGTAGGGACATGGCCTTAACGGGGCATCAGGGCCATGTAGGGACCATTTTATTATGGTATTATATTAAACTGAATAGTTATCATTAAGTTACAAAATAATTATAATAATATAAACAAGGTCAAGAGAAACCTTTACAAGACATAAAGTCAAGACTTGTCCCTCACAGGTCACCGACTCCCTCACAGGTCACCGGCTCCCTCACAGGTCACCGACTCCCTCACAGGTCACCGACTCCCTCACAGGTCACTGACTCCCTCACAGGTCACCGACTCCCTCACAGGTCACCGGCTCCCTCACAGGTCACCGACTCCCTCACAGGTCACCGACTCCCTCACAGGTCACCGGCTCCCTCACAGGTCACCGACTCCCTCACAGGTCACCGACTCCCTCGCCAAGCACCACACAGCACAACCTCCATCACCACACACAGACAACTTTTAAACTACATAAATACAAGAATTCCTGGTGGGCGGGGAGCGTGTTCTTCCCGTCACGACCCTCCCGCCACGCCAAACTTCAGCTCCTGCGGGAGGAAGAGCGTGAAGGACGACCACCACAAGTTGGCTCTCATGCTTAAGCTCAATTTACCCACTAACCTGAAACTTCCCCGATCACAACAAGAGCGACGTAATCCCTTAACCTCCTGCGGGAGATCCATTCACTTTAACTTTGATTCGGAATTACGACCTTCCCACCCGCGCTGGATGGCACTCTAATGCTGCGAGTCTCTCATTTCCTGGAGCGGCGGCAGGAATGTGTATTAGACACGAGAAGGTCCCTGAGGCCGGCCGGCAGTGTCCAGCCCTCTCACATGTTCTCAAAGGTTTATCGGGGAGAATTTTTACGTGTTAGTGGGGTTATTAAGAACGTATTTAATTGATTTAACTGAGACACAAATACGGTTTTCATAATATATCGTACCTTATTTTCTTTCATTTAAGTTACTATAGAAAAAAACAGATCATCAGAATTTGCTATTTTAATTGATTCTCGTATCTGGAGATGTTGAGTATTGAATTTGTTAAGATACGACACAATGATATTTTTTTCAATAGTTCTTGCGTTATTTTTTCCAGTAATTGAAAATCTTAAGATACGACACCAAAATGGATGCTAAAAATTGATCTTGACTTGAGATTTAAAAGAACCACAAAGATGGATTCATAACAGTTCCTATATTACTTCTTGTCCGTTAATTAAAAGTGTTACGAGCGAGTCTACCTTACGAACGAGTCTACCTTACGAACGAGTCTACCTTACGAACGAGTCTACCTTACGAGCGAGTCTACCATACGAACGAGTCTACCATACGAACGAGTCTACCTTACGACGCCCAACACTAAGATTCAACCTTAACTCAGTCCAGTTAACCACCACCATCAGTTAGGAGACAAAGTTAACGTATACATATTCTTCATCAACCTTAACCAGACTAACAAGTAACTAACTTCATCTTCATCTATCTCTCATGTATAATTAACTATGTATATGTATATGAATAAATAAACTAAATAAACGCATCAACCTCCCTTTACCAATGAGAATCGAACCCATAGTCTCTTGAATGGAATGAGAGAATCCTTACCACCGTGCTAGTCAATGCCTCTGTTGATAACTGAACAATAGTCGTCCCGTTGCAGTGTGCGGTGGCTCAGTGGTAACGCTTCCGTATCTCACTCACTGGGCAGATGGTTCGAGCTTCAGTGGTAATGGAAGCTTGTTATGTATGTATGTATGTATGTAATGTAATGTAATGTATGTATGTATGTATGTATGTATTATATTCTCTCGTGTCTCACTCAATTACTCTTTCTCCATCACAATTTCTCCAACACACTTCCTCCAACACACCTCCTCTAACACACCTTCTCTAACACATTTCCTCCAACACACATCCTCCAACACACATCCTCCAACACACATCCTCCAACACATCCTCCAACACACATCCTCCAACACACATCCTCCAACACACATCCTCCAACACACCTCCTCCAACACACATCCTCCAACACACATCCTCCAACACACATCCTCCAACACATTTCCTCCAACACACTTCCTCCAACACACCTCCTCCAACACTGTCTTTAAGTAACGTTGAAAATTATCCAAAACTCCACTACTGAGAGATTAAACTTTTACCAAGAAAATTAAAGATAACGATAATTTTACCCACCAAAAAAAACTGACCTAAAACTAAAATACCCAAACAAAAATCCCAAAAATAAAACCCCAAAACAAAATCCCAAAATAAAACCAAAACCAAAATAAACCTCCAAAACAAAAACTCAAATAAAAACGACGACACATCATCTCTATTCCTTAAGATAAACCCGTCAGCCTGCCATCAATATAAGGGGTTTAATAAAAGACTATCCCTCATTGATACAGCAAAAAAAAAAATAAAAAAATAAAAATAAAATTCTCACGAGTCCATTTTCTTCTTGAGGGGAAACTCGACTAGATTGATCCCCACTATATTCCACTATCCATTATCTCAGGATTGGATGTTGTTCTTTTTGTTGTTGTTTTTTTGTTGTTGTTGTTGTTTTTATTGTTAGTCTTATTATTGTTTTTGTTATTTTGTTTTGTTATTGTCTGAGGTGTTTGATATTCTGAAGGAGTCGTGATGATGTGGAAGTGGTAGTGGTGGTTATTGATAGTGGTAGTAGTGATTGTGGTTGTCGTGGAGGCGGTGATAGTAGTAATGGTAGTGGTGATGATGGTAGTAGTAATGGTAGTTATAGTGGTAGATTGTAATGGTGGTAGTTGTGGTAAAAGTCATACAGATCGAAACATACTCTCTCTCTCTCTCTCTCTCTCTCCTCACCGCCCATCCTCCTCTAACCAACCCTCCTACCTTCCCCCCCTCTCTCCTACCTTCCCTCCCTCTCTCCTACCTTCCTCTCCCTCTCTCATACCTTCCCTCCCTCTCTCCCACCTTCCCCCCTCTCTCATACCTTCCCTCCCTCTCTCCTACCTTCCCTCCCTCTCTCCTACCTTCCTCTCCCTCTCTCCCACCTTCCCTCCCTCTCTCCCACCTTCCCCCCCTCTGTCCCACCTTCCCTCCCTCTTTCCCACCTTCCCTCCCTCTCTCATACCTTCCCCCCTCTCTCATACCTTCCCTCCCTCTCTCTCACCTTCCCTCCCTCCCTCCCTCACTTAGAGAGAGCTACATGAAACAGTAAGCATAAGGGGACAGAAGAGGGTGACTCAACGTTAATTAATTAAGCAAATCCTTAAGTAATTAGTCGGCAGGACAGTGTTTACGTAATAGCGACTCATTAGTGAGGTGAGGGACACAGTAAACAGGTTATTGTCTGCCCAGAGTAATTAAGACGGAAGAAGAGGAGGAGGAGGAGGAGGAAGGAGAGGGTGAGGACGAGGTGTTGGGAGAAGAGGAGGAGGAGGAGGAGGAAGGAGAGGGTGAGGACGAGGTGTTGGGAGAAGAGGAGGAGGAAGACCAAGAAGAGAGGAGAGGCAAAGACGAAGATCAACGAGGGAAAAAGAGGAGGAAGAGCAAGAGGTGGTATAGGTATAGGAGGAGGAGGAGGAGGAAGAATAGGAGGAAGAAGAGGGAAGAAAACAAAGACACAGAGGACAAACATCACTTGAAGGTGTTGGTTCACACACACACACACTCTCTCTCAAGTTGACCCGTCGCTTACCTATAGCCGTGTTAAGATCTCTCTCTCTCTCTCTCTCTCTCTCTCTCTCTCTCTCTCTCTCACTCACTCTTTCTTCTTCATTCCCTCCCTCACTCCCTCTCTCCACCAGCCCCCCCAACATTACACAGTAGCTCAGGGGCACAGATCCACGGGGTCGCAAACGTCACCCTGTTTACATATTGAGAGACCAGTTCCTCATACTTTCAATTCGTTCCATTAGGTTTTATTTGCCAGTTCTGTCGACGAGAATTTTTTAGTAAATGTTAGTTAAAATTTCACCCAGATACCCGAGGTAGACTTTGTAAATATAGATAGGTTGGTATGTTAAATTTTTAATAACTTTTTGGATTTTTTTTTTTTGTCCGGATAAAAAATGCAATAACGGAGGTGGAATTCGGGTTTTTTTCATATCCTAAAAGAACGTGTGTTTACATTCGCCTAAGGGTTGTGTCTCTTGACTTTATTTATTGTGTTTTTACCTTTATGGTTTATGATGAAGTGAGATGATTTTTTTTATTATGGTATACGTGTTGATGTGTTTTATTATTATTATTATTACTATTATTATTACTATTATTATTATTATTATTATTATTATTATTATTATTATTATTATTATTATTATTATTAAATTATTATTATTATTATTATTATTATTATTATTATTATTATTATTATTATTATTATTATTATTATATAAAGAAACTACTCAATAGTTATCAAATATGTGTCTTGGAAGTATCGATGGAATCTTATTAAAAATTTGTAAACTCGGAAGTTGATTCCCGGGTGATTTATGTTGTTAAAAATTTATATACGAAAATTATATTACTAATAATGAATGAAGAGGATTTTGCTCTACCTCGAAATGCAATGGAGAGACAGACAGACAGACAGACAGACAGACATACAAATAGACAAACAGAGTGAGAAACAGACAGGAATTGAGAGGGAAACAAAAACAGACGGAAGAAGAGAGAGAGAGAGAGAGAGAGAGAGAGAGAGAGAGAGAGAGAGAGAGAGAGAGAGACAGCGAGACGTCACTCAACCCTCCATTATTTAACACTACCAGGAAACTCCTCACTGAGTCTCTCACCTCCCTCACCTGTCCCCAGAGAAAATATCAAAAACAAAAACCCGAAAAATTAAAACTCCCCAAAAAACAAAAAGGAAATAAATAACTGAGTTCTTTTTCTATAATACCGAGAGAAGCTTCGACTGAGTCAACCCACACACACACACACACACACGCACACACACACACACACACACACACACACACACACACACACACACACACACACACACACACACGGCCTCTATCATAATCGTATAAGCTGATAACTAATGTATTTGTTATAACATTAAGCCCACGAATTACTGAGAAAAATCTTTGGGTATTATATTCTTTTTATATATATCCTCTTAACAGTGGATAGAACATATGACTTTATATGATCCTGTACCTGTACCTGTACCTGTACCTCTACCAGTACCTGTACCTGTACCTGTACCTGTACCTCTACCAGTACCTGTACCTGTACCTGTACCTGTACCTCTACCAGTACCTGTACCTGTACCTGTACCTCCACCTGTAGCTCTACCTGTACCTCTCCTCTACCTCCACCAGTACCTGTACCTGTACCTCTACCTCTACCTCTACCAGTACCTGTACCTGTACCTGTACCTCCACCTGTAGCTCTACCTGTACCTCTCCTCTACCTCCACCAGTACCTGTACCTGTACCTGTACCTCTCCTCTACCTCCACCAGTACCTCTACCTGTACCTCTCCTCTACCTCCACCAGTACCTCTACCTGTACCTCCACCTCTCTTTTACCTGTACCTCTACCTGTATTATGTAGCTGTACCTGCACCTCTCCTCTACCTGTACCTGTACCTCTCTACTTCTCTTCTACCTGTACCTGTAGCTCTACCTGTACCTCTACCTGTACCTTTACCTGTACCTCTCTTCTACCTGTACCTGTACCTCTACCTGTACCTTTACCTGTACCTCTCTTCTACCTGTACCTGTACCTGTACCTGCGTCATTGTCCCTCAGTTCCCTCACTCACCGCCATGTTCTCCCCTCGTGATGTAAGATGTGCTGAATAATTATTTACCTCTGATGAGTTATTAATATTCCATTATCACTCCCATGACTCTTCCCTCTCACTCATCCCTCTCGTTACTGCCTTCCCTCTCACTTATCCCTCTCGTTACTTCCCTTTCTCTCTCTTCCCTGTGGTTACTGTCTTTCCTCTCACGTATCCCTCTCGTTACTGCCTTTCCCTCTCACTCATCCCTTTCGTTAAGGCCCTCTCTCTCTCTCTCTCTCTCAACCTTTTCTTTCTCTTACTTAACCCTTTCCATTCGCTATCTCTCTCTCTCACTTAAGCTTATTGTAGTGACGTCAGACGCTAAGGCTTTACTGATCATAAAGCTTACATTTAGCTGCTCTACTCCGCCAGCTAATTCTGTGCTGTTCTCCCTTCCTGATTCTCACATTAACTGCAAGGTGATTAAGCTGAACCATGCTGTAATGGGGTGGGTGTATAATTGTGTCTTTGTAATGGGGTGGTGTTTAATGGTGTCTGTTTTTAATAGTGTGGGGATGTAATAGGGAGGGATTGTAATGGGGTAGATTTAAATTAGGTCGTTTTTCGTATTGGTTATGTGTACTTTAGAGAGAGAGAGAGAGAGAGAGAGAGAGAGAGAGAGAGAGAGAGAGAGAGAGAGAGAGAGAGACCACATTATCCCAAGTTAAGCTCACTGGCAGCATTACCAAGTATGCTAATTACTGGTTGGTCTAGTCATTTTGAAGTACTAACGTGTCTTCCCAGAGTTGTAGTGAAGTACCAGTGATGGAGTACAAGTGTGTGTGTGTGTGTGTGTGTGTGTGTGTGTGTGTGGGTGTGGGTGCCTCCTTATCCCTTCTAATTCACAACTCCCTCCTCCTTGTCTCTTCCCCCTCCTCCTATCTCCCTCTCAACTCCCCCTTCCCCCTCTCTCTCTCTCCCCTTCCTCTCCCCATCTCCTCAGTCTGCCAATCTATAAGTCTTCCAGGTTACTGTCCATAATAAAACCTTTTTTTTTTATATATCCGCGAAAGATGACGCTACGGTGGGGGGAGAGGGGGGGGGGGAAGGAGGGTGGGGGGGGGAAGGGAGGTGGAGGGGAGGAGGGGTGCTGGAGGGAGTGAAGAGAAGGACTAAGAAGAGATCCTTTTGTAAACTTCCGTCATTTCCTGAGAGACAAAAGTTTACCCGTATGTTTTTTTTTGTGTTTTATTTAGTTATTTGCTTTTTATCCATACGGGCTTCTGTTTCCTCTTTGTCTTTATGGTAAAACACACCGGGACTCTGGTGGCTTACATAACTCTATCGTTTTTAACTGATTTATAGGATTTTCTACGAGTTATTGGGATTTTATACGAGTTGATGGGATTTTATACGAGTTGATGGGATTTTATACGAGTTGATGGGGTTTTATAAGAGTTCATGGGATTTTATAAGAGTTGATGGGGTTTTATAAGAGTTAATGGGATTTTATAAGAGTTAATGGGATTTTACACAAGTTAATGGGATTTTATACGAGTTAATAGGATTTTATACGAGTTAATAGGATTTTATACGAGTTAATGGGGTTTTATAAGAGGATGATTAAAGCTTGTATATGTTTTTTTTAACTTGTCAATTACCTCTTCGCTGCGCTTCCCGATACGCCTTTGTTTACCTGGCGGTCAGAAGTGCGAAACAACTCCGACTGTTAACATTAGCCTGAGTTTGTTTACCTGTCTCCTCTACCACCACCAACCACCACAATTACCACAACCACCACCAGCAGCTCCTAAGTTAAAACTCCCGAATTTGTGGCGAAAAAAAACACACACGAAAAACACAACACATACGTTTTCATTACTCGTGTTTTTTTTAAAGGGTTTAGGTTGGACAAGTGTGTTTTGTTTTCGTTTTTTTTTCAATGGTTTAGTTTTTTTGTTCGGTAATTTTCTTTTGTCTTTAGAGGTCGGGTAGGTATGCATATAAACGAATGCTGACGATAGTTTGGTCTTTGTCACTGTGTGTGTGTGTGTGTGTGTGTGTGTGTGTGTGTGTCATAAATAATTTCATCGTGTCATGGTGAAAAAACACTACTCCTGTTTGTTTGTTTGTGTGTGTGTGTGTGTTTGTGTGTGTGTTTGTGTGTTTGTGTGTGAGAAGGGGATACAACATACTAAATACAAAGTCTTTGATACACAAGAATACATCGAGGTCTATAATATATACAGGAATATACACCAGCCTACAGTAATACCGATGATGACGTTGGTGTTCCGAATATCGAGGTTCTGGTCAGCTGTTCTAATGTAGACAAACCTATCACAAGGCCTCGTGATCTCTGTCAGTATATTGTATAGTTTATCATACCTGGAATTAATGCGATATCTGGCATGTATGTATGTATGTATGTATGTATGTATGTATGTATATATGATACAGAACGCCGCCATGTTGAGGTTTACATCACCAAAGCATCAATAACTAAAACTTCAACACACTTAGCCCTTGATGTCAGTTGCTATGGCTTGACAGGTACTCATCCTCGACTTGGTAATGTCAGTGACGTGGGTTCGAGCCCTGGTCAGCTATAACTAAAACAAAAACCTACAGGTATATTAATAGTTGAGATATTTACAATACTAGATTAATTACAGTTTAATTGACACACCTGCGCTGACATTACCTTGACTTTATATATAGACTAACTAATTTACCTGTATTCTATTCACTAATTGTCGCTTAATAATATACGATTTTATTACTGGCTTTTGATGGCGATTCAGAGGTTAACAATAGCAACATAGATCAAGGTATTTATTTAACTCGCTACAAGACACAAGTTTGGGATATTTATATTGTAATTAAAAAGGGATTTAATTTGCATAATGTGTAAGTTAATGTGAATAATTGCATGGGTTGTTTCTTCTCGTTGTCTTAGCATTTTATTCTCACTTCCCACACAATTTTACTAGTCCTTCTCTACTCTCTTGACTTTTCTCTACACCTGGATCTACCTGAGCATAATATACACCTGGATCTACCTGAGCATAATATACACCTGGATATACCTGAGCACAATATAATCAATTAAAGCTTTTCACTAACAGCAGATACTTGACAAAAATATCATCATCATCATCAGTTAAAATGTTCCATGAATGACGAAAAAATTCAGACAGGTTGTAATGCGTTAATTAGTTTTCATATTTTCCTCTGCAACACCTGCATTGATGATATTAATTATCAGCGTTTGAGTACTGTGATTAAGAATGCCTCTGTGTGTGTGTGTGTGTGTGTGTGTGTGTGTGTGTGTGTGATTAGTATTTGACTGAACAATTTCCTTGAGAAAGAGAGAGGGTAGGAGGAGGAGGAGATGAAGTATTAGGAAGGATGAGGAGACGGGAAGGTCAGGAGAAGGAGCCGTTACCTCAAGCTCCTTATACCTTACTAAAGCAGCTTGGTTCAGGCATCACCTGCTGGTAGGAGGAGGAGGAGGAGGAGGAGGAAGAGGAGGAGGAGTAAAAGGAAAAGGAAATGAAGGATGAAATGAAAGAGGAAACGAAGAAAGATGAAATAGAGACTAGATGAATGAAGGAGGATTAGGAAGAGGAAGAGATGGAGGTGTAGGGGGAAGAAAGAAAGGAGGGAGCACAGGAATGAGAGAAGGAGAAGGTAAAGGAGAGAAAGACCAAAGCATATAAAATGGAAGAATATGAAGGAAAGAGGGAGAGAAGAAGGAGAGGACGAGAAGAAGGAGGAGGGATAATGAGGAGAAAAGAGAGAAAGAGAAATAGTATGAAATGGAAGGAGGAGGAGGAAGAAGAGGAGGAGGAGGAGGAGAGACAGAGAGATGAGGGTGATACATCTCCCGAGAGACACCAGGTGATGTTGGACCTGAAGGAGACTGTTGTTATGTGAGTACTATTGTCTCTCTCTCTGTCTCTCTATCTGTCTCTCTGTCTCTCTATCTGTCTCTGTCTCCCTATCTGTCTATCTCTCCGTCTCTGTGTCTCCCTATCTGTCTCTATCTGTCTCTCTATCTCCCTGTGTGTTGAGAGCATGGAGGGGAGGCAGGAAGGGTTAAGACCAGCTATGAGAAACTTTACTTGATTGATGAACTGTGAAGAAAATCCGACTCTTGTCTTATGAGGCGGATCTAGAGGGACTTTGATTGAGAGATAGGGAGATAGGGAGAGATAGGGAGATAGGGAGAGAGAGAGAGAGAGAGAGAGAGAGAGAGAGAGAGAGAGAGAGAGAGAGAGAGAGGGGAAAACTTGAAACAGATGGAGCTGATTACAAGTGCGGTTAGCTACTGCGAACTGCCTTCCTTAACGACCCTTGGAGTCTGATTTAGGGTTGGAAGGAAGTGGAGAGAAGTGGAGAGAAGTGGAGGGTAACCAGAGACCATTGTATACTTCCCCGCTCCTCCTTAACTTCCCTTCATCTCCTTCCTTCCTTCCTTCCTACCTTCCTTCCTTCCTTCTTTCCTTCCTTCCTTCCTCACCTTTCTCTCTCTCTCTCTTTTCCCTTCGCCTTCCTCCTTCTCTCTCTCTTTTCCCTTCGCCTTCCTCCTTCTCTCTCTCTCCTTCATCCTCATCCTCCCCGTCCTTGTCTTCCCTTCGTCTTCCATCCTTCCCTGCCTCACCCCTTCTTACCCTCCTTCCTTCCTTCCCTCATCCCCCCCCCCCCCCTCCCCTGTCCCTCCCACTTCCAATACTTTAGTTCTTGCCAAAAGTTAATTTTCACTCTGTGGATTTTCTGTTTCACTGGTTTATTTTCCATCTCTGGGGTTCCTTACACCCTGAGTTAAGGGGTTCTAGGACTCCCCCACAACCCTCCAGAACCCCCCCCCCCTTCCTCTAAACTCTTCTTTCCCCGTCAAATTCAACTCTCTTATGATCTTTCACACACACACACACACACACACACACACACACACACACCCCCACACCTCGGTTATTAAGTACAACTCAATAAGTCTTAACTCCTACAACAAAATACAACAATAGAACACCTACAACACCTACAATACAACACCAACAAAAACTACAACCATTTTTTTTTTTATAATTTACAGGAAGTTTTTACGAAGTTTGCGAAAGATTAAACTAAGAAGAAATTTGTCTCCTGGAAGTATGGTGGTAACTAAAGAACTTATTGAGATGTTGAAGGTTAACCGTCAGTAAGTCATTGGTGAATAATAGAGTATAGTTCAGTACGTTGTGTAAGAGTTAGGTCACGCTGTCTGCCTGTCTGTCTGTCTGTCTGTCTGTCTGTCTATCTGTCTCTTTTTATGTCATGTGTCGTGTGTGTGTGTGTGTGTGTGTGTGTGTGTTAAGATCATAGGAGAAGAGATTTTCTTTTTAGTGTTGTATTGTCATGTATTACTGTATATGGTATTGTATGATGTATATCCTTGTATTAATGTATACTGAATGACATACAATACCTGAAAGAATAAGTGTATATAGTACTGTATTTTACCCATTCCGATTTACAGGTGTATTATTCAACCCGATTTACAGGTATATTATTCAAGCAGATTTACAGGTATATTATTCAAGCCGATTTACAGGTATTTGAGTCCGATTTTGTTATTAACTTTGTACTGCATGTATTAAGAGGGAGGTTAAGTGTACTAGACTGTACTTTAATGACTGTAGTATCAGGTAATGCGCTGTAATTCTTCTATCGTTAAGTGTGTTTGTTTTGGAAGGTCAGGATAAATGGGTTTCCTTCTTTTCTTCCTCCCTTCCTTCGTTCCTTCCTTAATTTCACACTTCCTTACCTCCTTCCCCTCCTAATCCAATTCATCTTTCTATCTTCCTTATTTCTCTTCCTCTCTCTCTCTCCCTCAATCCATCCGCTATACTATGTGCTACTACTACAACACACACACACACACACACAGCATCAGAGTGTAAAATTATATCCAAACATTTACATGAAACTCACGGTCAAATAACCAAACTTAAGAAGCTGAGTGCGTTTCCTTCCTCGCTTGGGTGAATTCTCTCCTTTACCGGATGTGAGTCGCTCGTGAAGTTGGCCAGGTGAAGTTTGTGAGCTTACAAGGTGCATACATTCTTCACTCCTACCAAGACTGATACAGGGGCGAGCTTACCGGATCTCACTGCTGAAGTTCACGTGGGAGATGGAGGAGATGAGGGGGGGGGGTGAGGGAGGGAGGGAGGGAGGGAGGGATGGTTAGGAGGAGGGTTGGGAGGCTAGTACGGGTTGGGAGGAGGGTTGGGAGGAGGGTTGGGAGGGAAGGAGAGTGAGGTAGGGAGGATATGAAGAGTGAAGTAGGGTGGGGGTGGGGGAGAAGGAGGAGGTGAGGGGGAGGTAATGAGAGGGTAGGTGGTGGAGAAGGTGGGAGGGAAGGGGGAGGTGATGGATGGCAGGGGGAAGGAGGGACGGAGGGACGGAGGAAGAAAAGGGGGAATGAACTTGCAGGAAGGAAGCATGTTGTGGAGGTGTGTATCTCTCAGTATCTCTTCCGTATCTCTCAGTATCTCTCCCGTATCTCTCAATATCTCTCCCTAACTTACATCAATCTTGGGAACCTGGCACCAGACCACCCCCCCCCCCTTATAACTTATACACCAAGGCCTTTGAGTTAAAATCTGGCCGACAGATTTTTTTTTCTCTCACGAGTTATCATAAATTCGCCAAGTTATCACCTTAACTTTTCTGAGGGAAGGAAGTATTTTGTCGCTGGTGAGTGTTAAGGCAGATTTACTCAGATTTACCTCAAATTTACCACAGATTTACCAACCATTTTTTCTTTATGACTTTAACACCTGCCGATTCCTTTCTTCAGTATCTGTGTGACGAAAAATACTAACTTCTTTCATTTTATTAATTCTTTTATTTTTGTTCTTTCATGAATTAACTGCGGTAAATTTTATTAATGAGTCGCTAATTCTAATCGCACAGGTCACCAATTTTTTTCACTATTAGGTCGCCAAATTTCATCAAATCGCCAATCTTCACCATTTAAAACGCCAAAATATGCCAGTTGGTTGTAAAACTACAATTAAAACGCCATATTTCACCGTTAAATTGTCACAATATCAACACCAATTTGCTAACTTTCACCAAAAAACGCCAAAATGAATCATCAGGTCGCCAAAATCGCCAACATTCATCACCAGTTCGCCAAAATTTCTCCTCCAGGTCGCCCCACCCACAAAAGGCCTGCCGCCATCTCCTCTTCACTCTCAGAGATAAATTTTTCTCAAAAGTTGTTTCAAGTTTGATTAAATTCATTTGGTAGCCATTATTATTTCTCTTATTAATATTATTTTTTTTTCATTCTCTTACGTGTATATTTTTTATTTTATTTTCAATTGTTTTTATTAATGTAAAAGTTATTAGTAGATAAGTTTGTCTGTGGGAGAATGTATGTGTGTGTGTGTGTGTGTGTGTGTGTGTGTGTGTGTGTGTGTGTGTGTGTGTGTGGGCGGGGTGTGTGTGTGTGTGTATGTGGGGGGTGTGTGTAAGTGTATGTTCGAGTATATACATAAGCGTAACGTACACCCCCCCCCCCCACCACACACACACACACACACGCAAGCACCTTAATCCCTACTGATTATATTCGCTTAATCGCTCGAGAAACACAATCAACATTTTACTATCTTAATCCTTGCTTAATTTTTCCGCCTTCAGTGAGAGTAATCGCTTAATGCGGACCGGTAATTGAATCCAAGTGACGATGTCCGATTGTAGTTGTGAACGATGTTGTGGTGATTGTGGTTGTTGTTGTGGTGGTTGTGGTGGTGGTTGGTGTTATTGTGGTTGTGTATTTTGTGGTGGTTGTTGTAGTGGTGGTGGTGGTTATTGTGGTTGTTGTTGTGGTGGTGGTGGTGGTGGTTATTGTTGTTGTGGTTTTTGTGGTGGTTGTTGTAGTGGTGGTGGTGGTGGTTATTGTGGTTGTTGTTGTAATGGTGGTGGTGGTTATTGTGGTTGTGGTTGTTGTGGTGGTGGTTATGGTGGTGATGGTGCTTGCTATGGTGGTTGTGGTTTTTGTGGTGGGGGTAGTTGTAGTGACGGTGGTGGTGGTGGTCGTGTTATAATTGTTGTAGTTGTGGTTGTTATTTTTGTTGTTGTTATTATTATTATTACTATTATCATGTTTCTTTATTCTCGTTATCCTTCTCCCTCCTTTCATCTTCCTTTTTTCTTTTCTTCTCTCTTTTATCTCACCCCTCACCACTCACCCCTCACCCCTTACCCTTCACCCCTCACCCTTCACCCCTTACCCTTCACCACTCACCCCTCACCCCTTACCCTTCACCCCTCACCCTTCACCCCTCACCCTTCACCCCTTACCCTTCACCCCTCACCCTTCACCCCTCACCCTTCACCCCTTACCCTTCACCCCTCACCCTTCACCCCTCACCTTTCATCCCTTACCCTTCACCACTTACCCTTCACCACTCATCCTTCACCCCTTACCCTTCACCCATCACCCCTCACCCTTCACCCCTCACCCTTCACCCTTCACCACACTCCACTCCACTCTTCTCCCCTCACCCTTCTCACCACCCTCTCCCCCTCACCCCTTACCATTCTCATCTCCCACCCCTCACGACCCTCTCCCCTCCCTCCAACTTTTAATGGCTCCCTCCAACACTTAGAGAAGAAGTTTTTTGGAGAGAGTTCCATCAGGGAGGCAACAGTAACTCCAGCCAAGTGTTCAGACCCGTAGCCTAACCTAACCTAACCTAACCTAACATAACTCTCTCTCTCTCTCTCTCTCTCCACCTGGGGATCACAACTTCACCCTCTGAGACGTGATGTGGACTCTAATTTGACCGTAGGAGTCATTAAAGGACTTTACCCGGAGGAGCAGGTTGGTGGGGGGTTGGGGGGGGGGAGGGAGGGAGGGAGTGAAGTAGAGAGGATGGGAAAGAAAGAGAGAGGGAGGGAGAGAAGGAAAGGAGAAGAGTAGGTTCCATTAACTTAGGATATACGAGTATCAAACTTGGTCACAATAAGTTACTTTAATTTAGGTTAACTTAGGTTATTACATTAAGTTAGGGTTAAGTTCAAGGGGGCAACATGACCTCCACTGTATCATTAAGTATTGCCAACGAGTTTTACATGCAAATATTAATGTGTTCTGCTCGGGACACAAGTTGTTGTTTTATGGTACTTACATGAGTCTATCTCTACCAGGTGTGTGTGTGTGTGTGTGTGTGTGTGTGTGTGTGTGTGTGTGTGTGTGTCTGACGGTCAGGTTATGGCCTCCTAGTACCTAAAACCACCTCCCTCCTCCTCCTCCTCCTCCTCCTCCTCCTCCTCATTCCTCCTCCTCCTCCTCCTCTTCCTACTGCTCTTCATGGAAAAAAAAACTTCCCCCATAGCTCACCTCCATCGCTCTCCTTGTCAAAATCAGACAGCTACAAACACTCCTCCCTCTCCCTCTCCCTCTCCCTCTCCCTCCCTCACCTCAAGTTTATTCTCCCGTCAGGATAATTGAGATGAATTGTTTGTGTGCTCTTCCATCAAAGGTGAAGACGAAAGGGAAAAGAATTGACATACCTTTTAACACACACACACACACACACACACACACACACACACACACACACACACAACCACAATTCCTCTATGCTTTCACCTGATCCACTTTTGGCTGATATTTCAATTTCAATTCAATTTCAGTATCTTTCAGAGGAACAAAGGTATGCATATGTACAGTGTGTATTGAGGGAAACAAAGGTGACAAAGACCCAGTGTAAAATTGTGTTGTAGTTGGAAACAATACGATGTCCTTAAGGATGAGAGATGGAAAAATATACAAACAAACAAACACGTGTAAGGAAATATCTTTGTTTGTTTGTGTTTGTTTGTTGTTTGTTTGTTTGTTTGTCTTCTGTGTGATGGAATGAGAGATGGAAAAAATATACTAAATAAACAAACACGTGTGAGGAAATATCTTTGTTTGTTGGAAGGGGGGGGAGGAGGAGGAGGAAATGGAAAAGAGAATGTAACGTGAATAATGAGAAAGGGGGAAAAAACAGTGAGAGAAACAGAGAGAAATTAAAACAAGAGAAAGTGGAAACAAAAATTGAAACAAAAAACAAAAGATAAAAAAAAAAAAAATTAAAAACAAAGACAATTCCACAAATGAACATCACACAGTTTGTATTCTCTCTCTCTTGTTCTCCTATTCATTGCCTCAAAGAACAACAAAGAACAAAGAACATCACCAAAAGTACTTTCTCTTTTTAACACACTTTCACACACTTTCTCCAAACGAATGAGGAGGAGGAGGAGGATAATGGACAAACGTTCTGAGAAGCAATGTGTCGTAGTGTTGTCCGTCCCTCTGTCTGTCTGTCTGTCTGTCTGTCTGTCCCTCTGTCCCTCTGTCTGTCTGTCTGTCTGTCTGTCTCTCATTCTGTCTGTGTATATTTCTCTAGCTTTATATTTTTTCACAGATCAATTCACAGCTTCACTCATAAAAGCTAAAAAAAAAACGTTACAAAGCTTTACGAACACACTAATTGAAAACAGACCGACCGACACACAGACCGACACACCGACCGACACACAGACCGACACACAGACCGACACACCGACCGACACACAGACCGACACACAGACCGACACACAGATCGACACACCGACCGACACACAGATCGACACACCGACCAACACACAGACCGACACACAGACCGACACACAGATCGACACACCGA
The DNA here is from genome assembly GCA_958450375.1 of Homarus gammarus. Classification (NCBI taxonomy): domain Eukaryota; kingdom Metazoa; phylum Arthropoda; class Malacostraca; order Decapoda; family Nephropidae; genus Homarus; species Homarus gammarus. Next base: position 109,075 of record CAUDMG010003644.1, on the reverse strand, counting down.
CCAACACACAGACCGACACACAGACCGACACACAGATCGACACACAGACCGACACACAGACCGACACACCGACCGACACACAGACCGACACACAGATCGACACACCGACCAACACACAGACCGACACACAGATCGACACACCGACCGACACACAGACCGACACACAGACCGACACACGACCGACACACAGACCGACACACAGACCGACAAACAGACCGACAAATCAATAGACTGACTCGCCAACACGTTGAGCTGCTTAATACTTCAGTGGACTTTGGATCAAACTTTTGTATAATTCACATAATTGTCTCTCTCACACTTTCTCTCTCTCTGTCTTTTTCTATGTATTAATCTCTCTCTCTCTCTCTCTCTCTCTCTCTCTCTCTCTCTCTCTTCTCTCTCTCCATGTAACCTGATCTATCTCTCAAAGGCTTTTTTTTTCCAGCAAGTTATTGAAATGTGTTATAATTACATCCTGGGAGACACAAAAAAACTGACGCCCCGCCCTCTGACTCAATAGCCAATCAAATTTCCTGAAATCGACAACACCCACTAAATCAACAGCCAATGAGATCTCTTAAAAAAATCGACATCAACCCACTTAGTCAACAACCAATCAAATCCCTTAAACACTGTACACCTACACGCCTCACTCACTCAGTAAATGCCAAAAATAAATACGGCTTCAATGCTCCAATCATTCAACCTTGCCCTGAACGTGAGACTCCACCGATTCTATCAGTAAATGTTAAAAATTTTTGCTTCGGAATACATAATTTTTTTCAGGATAGTTTTCGTCACTGGATGTTTTAACCTTTTGTCTCTGTGTTATGTTATGTTACAGTATGTTATGTTATGTTATGTTTAAAGACGATATGATGTCGGAATGGGAGGAGTTTTGTCTCAGTGGGAGGAGCTATATGTCGGTGTGGGAGGAGCTATATGTCGGTATGGGAGGAACTATATGTTGGGGTGGGAGGAGCTATTTTGGATTGGGAGGAGCTATGTCGAAGTGGGAGGAGCTATTTCAGAGTAAGAGGAGTTATAAAGAAATGAGCAGAGGTTATTAATCATTGGTTCTTTGGTTTGGAGGTAAGAACAAGTGAGAGAGAGAGAGAGAGAGAGAGAGAGAGAGAGAGAGAGAGAGAGAGAGAGAGAGAGAGAGAGAGAGAGAGAGAGAGAATGTGTGTGTGTGTGTGTGTGTGTAAGTCATGGCAGTGTTGATCCGTTCTCTCAACCAGCCACACTCCGACGCCTCTCAGTATCCTCATTAAAGGATAATTATTACACCCAGCACCTTACCACCTCTCCCCCCTCCTCCTCATCCCCCCTCCTCTGTTATTACCCCTCCTCAGTTATTACTCCCTCCTCTCCGTCCCCTCCTTACTGCTCTCCTTCTTAACCCAGTGCCGCTGAGATTGAGAAGGAGGAGGAAGAAAGAAAGTGGATAAGAAGAATTAAAGATGAAATAAGACAAGTAGATAAGAAATGAGAGAAGGAGAAGAAAGAGATGAAGAAGAACAAAAAGAAGAGGATAAATAAAGTGTGGGAGACAAAAAATCCAAAGAGAAATGGAAAAGAAAAGCAATAAATAAGTAATAGAAGAACGAAAGAGAAACAGCGACATTCATCTGAAAATTATGTTGCTGTTTTTTCCTTTCTTCCCTCGGTCAGTGACGTAGAAGGAGGAGGAAGAGAAGGAAGAGGAGTGGGAGGAAGAAAGGAGGAGGAGGGGGGGGGGGGTTGAGGAGAGAAGGGGGAGGAGGATGAAGAGAAGCAGACGGGGAAAAAGAAAAGAGGAATACATCTATTATTTTCATTTCTCATTCTTCTTCTACTTCTCCTTTTCCTCTCCTCCTCTTCTCCACCTCGACCACTCTTTCCTCATCCATTTTCTCCCAAACTCTCTTTTCTATCACTCGTTCCCGTCTCTCCTCCACCTCTTCCTCCCATCACTCATCCCCTCTCCTCTCCCATGCACCTTGTTGTTCATCCCAGTGACAATATCGTGGCGGGGGGGGGGGGGGGGGGGGGGAGGGGGGCAGGAAATGGCACAGAGGAAAAAAAGTTAAGAGGGGGAAGGAGAGTAAGTGGGGATAAGAGGATGAGAAGAGTAGAGGGAGGAGAGGAGAGGGATAGAGGAGAGGGAGGGGAGGAGATGGAGGAGGTGGACAAGAGGAGGGAAAGTAGTTTAAAGGATGAGAGGGAGAAGAGGGATGGGGAGGGGAGAATTATATACCAGGGAAGAGTTAAAGGTCTTTGCTTTCTCCTGAGAGAGAGAGAGAGAGAGAGAGAGAGAGAGAGAGAGAGAGAGAGAGAGAGAGGCAATGAAGGGGAGGCAGGGAGAAGGGCGATGATTTGTTTAATAGAGAGAGGAAGCAGAGTAAAGGGAGGACCAGAGGGACATGATGAAGAGAGAAGGAGAAAGGGAGAGAAAATAGAAACTCTCTTTCACTTTTTCTCTCTTACACACACACACACTCTCTCTCTCTCTCTCTCTCTCCTCCCTTCTTTCCTGGGAGAGAGAAGACCCAAGGGCAGGCAGGGAAACAAGTGATAATCAGAGGAATAAGGAGAGGAAGGGAAGAGGGAATAAAAAAAGAAGAGGGGAATAGAAGGGAAAGTAAAGAGAGAGAGAGAGAGAGAGAGAGAGAGAGAGAGAGAGAGAGAGAGAGAGAGAGAGAGAGAGAGAGAGAGAGGAGACAGGCATAATGGTGATAAGTATGGTGGTAGGGGAAGGGAAGAAAAAAAACAGATTAGTGTATCGGACTCTCTCCTCTGGCCTTCTCACACATCTTTCAGGGGGAGGCGAAAGGGAGATAAGAGAGAAGGGCGATAACTGGAAAAAACCTGGAAAAGGGACAAAGTGTGGGTGAGAGAGAGAGAGAGAGAGAGTTAGTAGTGGCGAGGGAGGTGTACGAAAGGGAAATAGAGAAGAAGACAATAAGTGTAATGGAAGGAAAAAGGTAAGACAAGGAAGGACGATAACCGGATGAAAAGTTCAGATTGAGAAGAGGAGGAAGAAATAAGATGAAGTAGGAAGAGGAAGAATTACGTAAATAGATGATGAAAGATGAATAAAAGAGAGAGACTGAGAGGAGTAAGAACAGGAGGAAGAAGAGGAGAGAAGAGGAGGAGGAAGATGAACAGGGAAAGGAGAAGGATTAAGAAGAGCAGGGGGAAGATGAAGTCGACAAGGAGGAGGAAGAGGAGGAGAAGAACATTACTGCACATAAACAAGGTAGGTGTGTGTGTGTGTGTGTGTGTGTGTGTGTGTGTGTGTGTGTGTGTGTGTGTGCAATATAACACAGACCCCTGGTAACACAGTGGTAGAGGGAACAGCCTTGGTCATGATGGCCGCTGATCGATCCGCCCTGTGACAGCTTCCGTCTTTTGTTTTATATAGTATTATTATTATTATTATTATTATTATTATTATTATTAGTAGTAGTAGTAGTAGTAGTAGTGGTAGTAGTAGTAGTATCACATCCACACTACACTTGCAACACACCTCACTGTGTTGTGGAAGGTGACAAGCACTCAACACACACACACACAAACAGAGGCTATGGTCGCTAATGAACTCCCAGCAACACAATTTCCATCTTAACTGACAAAGATAAGCGTTATAACACCCCCACCGCCCATTTCGACTGTGTGATACCAATTGACGCGAGAGAGAGAGAGAGAGAGAGAGAGAGAGAGAGAGAGAGAGAGAGAGAGAAAGAGAGAGAGACTTGTCTTTATGGCTGAACACTAATGCCAAGAGAAGATATTTACGTAGCAGGTGAAGGAAATCTCATATGCTGGGTTTAAGCTTGGAAAGGTCAATCAGCTTGAAAGAAAGGTCGCTAAGCCTACACACATATAAACCTCCTACGCAAAACACACAGGACCCCAAGATGTGTTACCTGTGACACCCTTATTGGCTCTGGCTACTGACGTCACAGAGCCACCTTTTACGCAACAGGTAGAAGGAAAAGGTGCAATAATCTGAACCTCTATAAGGATATATATCAATGACCAACACCACCATATTATTTCTTTCATTCTATATTTGTTCATTTTCACCTATACTGATTTACGCCAAAGGAACAACTTACACACAGGTACATTAAGACAGGTGTAAAAGGAACAGACTTACGCAGAGGTAAAGTAGAACAGGTGTAATAAAGTGTGACACGGATAATCACCTGTTTTCATTTACGCGAGAGGAAGAACTTACGAGAAAAACTTAAATATATCCTGCATATAAAGACTTAAGGTAAACAAGAATTATCTTATCTCACCTTCCTACGTAAAATGTCGGAGATTAATGGATATTTTTTTTTTCTCCTTTTCTTGACGTTTTCTACCACCCATTTTCACCCCTAAGTCACCCGTTTACGTCAGAGGGGAGGAGCTTACGCAACAGGTAGTGTCAAGTATTGTCGTGGTAGTCAGGCAGTGGTAGAGTCAGGTACTCAGGTAGAGTTAAGTCGTGGACATGTTGATATAGAGGGCAATAACCTGACCTGACCTAACCTAACCTAACCTGGACAATGAGCAATATTTTACGCACGTCAACAGGTGGAATTATCCATGCCGCAGCCATCCACCTCTATACTCCTCCTGCCGCAGCCATCCACCTCTATACTCCTCCTGCCGCAGCCATCCTAGTTATTTCCCTCGTCAGTAGCAGAACAACAGAGGTATAAATCAATTTACCCTTGACAGGCCGAGGGAGGGGCGTAACCCTCCTGAAGGCAGCTGACACTAGCACCTAAGGGAGGAGGAGGAGGAGGAGGAGGAGGAGGAGGAGGAAGAAGAGGGTCTCAGGGCTTCCTTACGTCACACGCTTCAAGATGTAATTACTCTCCCGCTCCCCAGTGACGAGAGATGAATTATACCGCGTATTAAGGCGTCTTGTGGCGGCAAAGTTACACATCTATGGCTTATTGAGGTACACATGTGGACCTTCTGGCGCATATGGGTAAGGAACGCACACACACACACACACACACACACACACACACACACACACACACACACACACATCGGGACTACCAGCACAACTCAACTCACTTAGAATGCTTAATTAAGCCGCTGCTGCCCCTTGGTGATGCCAGAAATAGTGTCTGTTGATAACGATTTACGGAAGGGAAAGTTACCCACAATAAGAGACTGTTTATATATAAGACTGTATATATAGACCTATGAGACTGTATATGTAGAGTTGTAGACCTATAAGACTGTTTATATAGACCTATAAGACTGTATATGTAGACCTATAAGACTGTATATATGGACCTAAGAGACTTAGGTGAAAGTCCTTAGAACCAGCGGGAGTTGAGGCTCAGATCCGCTTAAGGGAGAGGGTTAGATTAAGGGAGGAGGGGCAAGGATCAGGATAAGAGAGGGAGGGTAGGGGAGGGGAGAGGGGTAAGTTAAGGGAGGGGTATACTCGTATAAAGGGAGGGGGCAGGTTTAGTGAGAGGGCAGGAACATGTTAGAGGTGGTAGGAAGGGTAGGTTAATGGAGGGGGCAGGTTTAGTGAGAGGGCAGGAACATGTTAGGGGTGGTAGGAAGGGTAGGTTAATGGAGGGGGAAGGGCAGGAGCGTGTTAAGGGTGATAGGAAGGGTAGGTTAATGGAGGGGGAAGGGCAGGAGCGTGTTAAGGGTGATAGAAAGGGTAGGTTAATGGAGGGGGAAGGGCAGGAGCGTGTTAAGGGTGATAGGAAGGGTAGGTTAATGGAGGGGGTAGGCTAAGGGGAGAAGGGTAGGTTAAGGGGGGAAGGGTAGGCTAACATGGTTCATCCTTCCGTACAAGAGGTAATTGGTGTCACGTGTGTGCAGGAGGAATGATGTTACTTATTATGGTGATTTATGGACGGCTAGCAGAGGCGGCGGTGGCTCAGGGTAAACGTCACTACCAGACAGACGCACATGGTGGAGTTTATGACGTATTGTGGAAGAGGAGCATCTAACGTCTTGTGAAGGGGGAACGTCTGATGTCTTGTGAAGGGGGAACGTCTGATGTCTTGTGAAGGGGGAACGTCTGATATCTTGTGAAGGGGGAACGTCTGATGTCTTGAGAAGGGGGAACGTCTGATGTCTTGTGAAGGGGGAACGTCTGATGTCTTGTGAAGGGGGAACGTCTGATGTCTTGTGAAGGGGGAACGTCTGATGTCTTGTGAAGGGGGACCGTCTAATGTCTTGTGAAGGGGGAACGTCTTAATCTCCCTTGACGTGAGACATCTTAATTGACGTAATTAACTCTACTTGTTTTTCCATTGAGATAAAAATATTTGATTTATTATGAAAATCTTGAAGGAAACGTCATTCAATTTTGACGAATATAGACGCACATTTCAAAGCCTATGACGTTATGTATTGAAGGAATTTATTCGAAACTATAATTTTTTCCTCAATATATTACGACAACTAAGGAAAACAGAGACTCAATGAACTTGTGTCAAGAACCAGAGACGTAAATTCACACCTTGTACTTTGGGAAACACGTCATCATCTAAAGACGTCAAATGAAAAGAAAAAAATCCCAAACTTACATCAAGAATCTTAAAAAAATAAACAGACGCACAGCTCAACCTTCAATAAACACATCATACTTACGTCAAAACCTTTAAATGTAGAAACAAACGCACATTTAGTACCTTAAGAAACACATTCTATTTTTATGACGTCATTTGATTAGGAAAATCATTGAAATTACGTCAAGAGACAAAGACGTAAACAGTCGACCACCTGAACGCTCAAGAGACGTACCCCTTGGTGCAGACGACGTAAATGGTCCACTTGTCATGCCATTTTTGGTGAAGTAAAGGTCCTTTATGTATATTTGGGACAGTTAAATGGCTCGTAACTTAAGGAGTGAGAAGTGTCCCGCAAAATGTTGTTTTCATTGGGTGATTAAAGCCGTCATCACACACACACACACACACACACACACACACACACACACACACACACACACACCACTTTATATCATTATTCCCATATTTTCACAGTAGTAAGGTTAGGTGTGTGTGTGTGTGTGTGTGTGTGTGTGTGTGTGTTTTAGTCCTAATTAGCTAAGGGTTGTCTAGGAATCACCTTATTAAGACAGCAATTAGGATATTTCTCATGTACTTCCGCCTTCATCATAATACACCTATACGGCCTCTCTCTCTCTCTCTCTCTCTCTCTCTCTCTCTCTCTCTCTCTCTCTCTCTCTCTCTCTGTATCTATCTACCTTCCTGTGTATGAGAATTAAAAAGAAAGAGGAAGAAAGAATGTGTGTGTGTGTATGAGAGAGAGAGAGAGAGAGAGAGAGAGAGTGAGAGAGAGAGAGAGAGAATAAGATCATCTCTCCCTTACTGGGGGTTTCCTCCTTAGAGAGTTAAGTCAATAATCTCTTCCTGTCTCTTTTAATTTCTTCTCCTCCTCCTACATCTCCTTCTCCTCTTCCCCGTTTTATTCTTCCTCTCCCTCCCCCTCCCCTCTTCCTCCTCTTATTATCCTATGTACTCCCCATAATTCTTTTTGTTTGTTCATTTCTTGTTTTGTTATGCAGGTTCTTGTGTTCTGAGTTATTGAATTATGTTATTTATTTCTCCTATGTTCAGTTTATTCTGTTCCGTCTAATTAATTCTTATGGCCAGTGTTTTTCCTGTATGATTTTATGTAATGTTTTCTTATATCAAGTTTTTTGTCTAATTTCCTGTCGTCCGTCTAAAATCCTCCGTCTAAAAATACAATTACGAACCATAAGCCGATTTCACCTGTCATTACCAGACAATACAGGTGGAAATTTTTTTTAACTTGTTTTCACCTGAACGAACGGTAATGAACAGACAGGTGATCAGATGACCAGGTAAAAACTGTACACCTGAGACATTGTTGCTCTTCCATTATCTATTTATTTCACAATTATTCGACTTTTAATACTTTTTCTGTCTGTTTGTTTGTTTTATCTATAGGGGTGACGTGGTTAGGTTAGGTTAGGTTAGGTTAGGATAGGTTAGGTTAGGTTAAGACAATGCTTCACTAATTCCTCCAGACACCAATTAATTAAGTCATAAACAAGAGAGATTTCCCAAGTGGCTTAAGACGCCCCTCACCTACACTAATTACTCCCTCCTACAACAGTGGCGACTACCGTTGTCTGTTAGTCTACCGTTGTCACCAGTACTAGTCTCTGTTTACTCTCATTAGCAGAATTGTAGGTTATAAATTGACGGACAGACAGACAGACAGACAGACAGACAGAGAGAGAGAGAGAGAGAGAGAGAGAGAGAGAGAGAGAGAGAGAGAGAGATTATAATTACCTTCATATATAACAGAATAAATCTCTCCACCTGTGTTACTAAGCCAGGGAGTAATTCTGTACATAGGACTTTATCACTGAGTCTAAATTAGGTGAAGGTACTTTGTGAATCATGTGTGTCGTAAGTATGATTAACTCTCTCTCTCTCTCTCTCTCTCTCTCTCTCTCTCTCTCTCTCTCTCTCTCTCTCTCTCTCCTGACCAGATGGAAGAGCAATTTACACCTAAGATCTTCCACCTGGGGGGTTCACTTCTTGTACACCTGACGAAGGAACTTACAAGGTACAAGAACTTCCTCCTTCGGTAGCTCCAGGTTTGCTATATAGACAGTTGGTCAAGGTGGTAATAGGGCAGACAGACAGACAGACACACAGACAGATAGACAGACAGACAGACAGACAGACATCTAAGGACAGTATATTATTACGCACAGATATAAAGACACTAGACGCATACCTACAGACTCAGACATACAGACACCAGACACAGACACACAGATATAGACATACAGACACCAGACATACAGACATACAGACATACAGACACCAGATATACAGACACCAGACACCAGACATACAGACACCAGACACCAGACATACAGACATACAGATATACAGACACCAGACATACAGACACCAGACATACAGACATACAGACATACAGACACCAGACACCAGACATACAGACATACAGACACCAGACATATAGACATACAAACACCAGACATACAGACACCAGACACCAGACATACAGACATACAGACACCAGACACCAGACATACAGTTATTCCTCAGAGGCATCACCAACTGAATCAGCAAATAGTTCAGTGGACTTTAATCAAACATTCGACTCTTGGGACTAGACTTTTGTTATAAGAGAGAGAGAGAGAGAGAGAGAGAGAGAGAGAGAGAGAGAGAGAGAGAGAGAGAGAGAGAGAATGAATCGCACAGCACAGGTGATAATTGAAGGCTGAGAGAGACAGGTGTTAGCGCTGAGAGAAATTTAATCTCTCACTAATTTGATTAAAAGTTGTAAGGATGAGAAGGTGAGTAACAACGAAGAGGAAAAGGGTTATGGGAAATTTAATTAATTCATTTCTCACACACACACACACACACACACACACACACACACACACACACACACACACACACACACACACACAATATCTCCGCCACAGTGAACGGCTTCAAGTGATTAATTGCAAAACAGCCGAAAAGAAGCTCAAAAAGATTTAAATAAGGTTTTAGAGTATAACGAGGAAAAGCCTTTGAGCGATATTGGTTTTATTACGTAATAATAAAATAAGAAGGACTTTAAAGATGCGTTATTGGTATTATTACACTTGACTGAACTAGGCGTCTGGGAGTCATTATGGGAAAAATGATTAGATCTTTGAATTACAAGTCTTTTTTTTTTTAAGAGACTTTGAATTGGTTTTGAGATAGTGGCATTTTTTTTTAAGTAATGGGAAAGAAAATGTTTGAGAGTTAAGTGATGATGTGAGCATAGTTGAAGAGATGAGAGATAAGAGTAAGGCTTATGTAGTGAGCTTGAGGTGAACCTGAGTAAATGTCTGTCTGTCTGTCTATCTGTCTGTCTCTCTGTCTGTCTATCTGTCTGTCTGTCTGTCTGTCTGTCTATCTGTCTCTCTTTACGTGGTTCTATCTTTTTATCTCGGTATATATCACACACACACACACACACACACACACACACACACACACACACACACACACAGAGGAGGCTACAAGTGTACATGATAAGCCCAACACCAACACCAACGCCACTCCTATTTACAGAGGCGACAATTTCAGTAAGTGAGCCGCTCGTTGCCCGTCACTCTCTCTCACACCCTCACTGACGTTTGCCTAGATTGAAATACCTAACCCGAGGAGGAAGGAAAATTCTCCCGCATTTGGGACCTTATCACTTTATTTCGTCTCCAAATATTCAACACCAAGATACTTTTAACGCCCCTATTCAGACATTTACTTTGATATATTCTATACTTTATAACTTTGATGGTGGAGTATATATATATATTTTTTTTTAATGTTGGTTTAGTAAAAGAGTTGATGCGTATGTCTGACAAATGGTTTATCGTAGGTAGAATAAACCAATGTATGTGTGTATGTGTGTGTAAGGTGCCGCGTGATCAGACAAGATTACACCCCTGAACGAAGACATATGCGGCGATAACGTGTCTCTATCCCAAGTCTTCCTACCGGGTTTAATCGCCTCAAACGTTCCTCTCAACATACTGCCTCCTCCAGACAGTCTTAGTTTATTTAAAAGCTTCCCAACTCTTGCCTTAATATTTCAAGTTGTCTGCTGATGCGAGTCTTCTTTATGAGTCTGTGCAGGTGTGGATGTGATTCTTGTACAGGTGTGGATGTGAGTCTTGTGCAGGTGTGGATGTGAGTTTTGTGCAGGTGTGGATGTGAGTCTTGTGCAGGTGTGGATGCAAGATTTGCGCAGGTGTGGATGTGAGTCTTTTACAGATGTGGATGTCAGTCTTGTGCAGGTGTGGATGTGAGTTTTGCGCAGGTGTGGAAGTGAGTCTTGTGCAGGTGTGGATGTGAGTCTTTTGCGGGTGTGGATGTGAGTCTTGTACACTCTTGAAACGACCATGAGTGACGGTGTGTGTGTGTGTGTGTGTGTGTGTGTGTGTGTTTCTCCTGCAGTGGGACTTAATGTATGTACAGTATATTTACTCAAGAGGTACCTGGTTGTCACACACACACACACTCACACACACACAGTAAGTCTGGCCTAGTAACCTGCTCACGTAGCTGCCTCCAACTGGGATCTAAGGCCCCGGTAACTTAATTTGTAAAACTTCGTATCGGATACATTTGTGGAATACACACAGTGAATAGTCGTGCTTCAGGCAGTACACAACACCTGCTGAGATATGGACGAAGAACCTCAACAAATTTGCATATTCAAAATCCCCCTTTCACCATATTATTAAAGAAATATTTATATATATTTTTTTTACTATATATTTTATCAAACATATACGATAATATAGTCATGTTTGAACGAGTATATAACACCTGGTGGAGAATGAAGTACACCTTTTTAATTATGATCAACTATTTTCACTCAATCATCTCATTTACATAATCATTTTGTTGTTGTTGTACATTTACAGTCAAAATTACCCGGACACGTGGCAATATCCGACAACTATTAGTGGGACATATATGTTTATTGATGACAGGTACGATAGTTCCTATTTTATAATACGTAAACAAAACAAGATTTAAGAAAACACGAGAAACCAAAGTTAATTCTGAGTTAACTATAAGACCCTCAAATGGTTAGGTTAGGTTAGGTTAGGTTAGGTTAGGTTAGGTTAGGTTAGGTTAGGTTTAGCGTTATTAATCTTAAGGTGAAATAAACTATGGGCTTATATTAGGGTGATCTCAATATCCTCACTACTCTGAAGACGTCCATACAATCTTATTTTCTTGTGTATGGGGATAATTTCCTTATAAAGATACTCCTCCCTACACTACCGATGTCCAATATGTTTAAGGTAAGTATGTTTTACCTAACCTAACCAAACCAAACTAAACCTAACCTTAAAAAAATATATATACAGCTACTGAATAATCACCCAAGGTATATTCCTAGTCATGTTTCTGTCATCTGGTTGATTTGCATATCCAGAATCGTTAATGTACGCCAGTTTCCTACAGTCAGTGATGGTAATTTTAGATACGAGGAAAATTTTATGATTTTTTCGATAGCAATAGCCTCAAACTCAGTCTTTTTTTGTTTACGTCTTCATTTGTGTATATAAACGTTTATTTTAATGTATGCATGTATGATTATGTACGTGAATGTTCGTGTACATCTATGTATGTATGTATGTATGCATGATTCATTGTTTATATTTTATGAGAAGGGAATAACAAATTTAACAAAATCCAAACAACAGTGTGTGTGTGTGTGTGTGTGTGTGTGTGTGCAGGTACCAAGGTAAACATGTTCCTAATAGGTGGCCAGAACGCACGAGTAGCACCTGAGGCCTCTGCTACCTGTAGGTATTCCTGAAACATTATCTCTCTTTCAAACATGTGTTCTGTAATATTTTAAACCATTGGTACAAATATTTATGCAACATTACGATCCCTGGGACTAATAATTCTGATGTTACCTAACCTAACCTTATTTATAGTGTGGTCGACAGTTTATTAAAGACCACCATCACCACCACCAGCACCACCACCATCACCACCACCATCACCACCACCAGCACCACCACCATCACCACCACCAACACCACCACCATCACCACCACCAGCACCACCACCATCACCACCACCAGCACCACCACCATCACCACCACCTTCACCACCACCATCACCACCACCTTCACCACCATCAGCAGCCTTACAGCACACACCTTCCCTCACCTCCCATCTCTCTCTCTCTCTCTCTCTCTCTCTCTCTCTCTCTCATACACAGGCAGTTGTATTTCCTTCAAAAATTCTGACTAAAACTTCTCTTAACGTCCGGATATTTGTCAAACTCCAAACAAAATGCTGTGAATATATTGGCAATATTCTGGCGACATACTTGAGGCGGAATGCACAGCTTTTGAAAGCCCAGTTCGCTCAATTCTCTGGCCTTATAAATCGATCCAAATAGTCTACAAGAATAGTAAGAGTCGTCCTCAGGCTTCATTTAGTTCTGGTGATTATACTTTACTGGTTGTTGTTGTGGTTCTTATTGTTGTTGTGGTTATTGTTGTTATGGTTGTTATTGTTGTTGTGGTTGTTATTGCTGTTGTGGCTGTACTTACTGTGGTTATAATCTTAGTTATGATTGTTGATTGTGGTTGTGGCTGTTGTTGTTTTGGTAGTTGTGCTTATGGTTGTTGTACCGGTTGGTGTTGCTGTAGTGGTTGTTATGATTAAAGTTATGATTGCTTATGTTATTGATGTTGTTGGTGTTATGGTTGTAATTGTTGTTATACTGTATTATTTCACTTCAACAACAAAGTTCTGTAAACATGAATTGTGCACTACACTACAATCACACACTCACTAGCATACACACACACACACACACACACACACACACACACCCTTGACCACCGAAGGGTCAAGACGTACCTGGCGCTCCTCTCGGAGCAGCCAGGTCAACTGTTAAGTTGACCCATACCAACCCCCTCCCCTGAACCCTCCTCCCCACCGGAAAATCAACAAGTTCTCGCCAGAAGTTACAATTTCATTTAGGAAAGGAACGGAACCAGTGTTAAACAGTGGTGAACAGTGGTGAACAGTGCTTAAGTCAGTGAGAACAACTCAACAGTAACAGTCGTACCCAAGTTGACCTTCACACAGTGAGGTCCCAGATACCCAGTGATAACGGCCCGTGAGACCCAACAACAACCATCGATGTGTTAATCCGTCTACGATAGGAAGGCCTAAGACCAAACCTCACTCATATAACACATCTGTGAGGGAATTACTACACCACATGTCCCTCATAACACCATATGTGAGGGAATTACTACACCACGTCAAGTCCCTCATCACACCATCTGTGAGGGAATTACTACACCACGTGAGGTCCCTCATAACACCATCTGTGAGGGAATTACTACACCACGTCAGGCCCCTCATAACACCATCTGTGAGGGAGTTACTACACCACGTGAGGCCCCTCATAACACCATCTGTGAGGGAGTTACTACACCACGTGAGGCCCCTCATAACACCATCTGTGAGGTAATTACTACACCACGTGAGGTCCCTCATAACACAATCTGTGAGGTAATTACTACACTACGTGAGGTCCCTCATAACACCATCTGTGAGGGAATTACTACACCACGTGAGACACCTCATAACACCATCTGCGAGGGAATTACTACACCACGCCAGGTCCCTCATAACACCATCTGAGGGAACTACTACACCACGTAAGTTCCTCCTAACACCATCTGGGAGGGAGTTACTACACTACGAGTTTGCTGTTCAACACCTACATTAATTTATATGTTCACTGTATGTTCCTTTACCTTTCTCTAATGAAGGCTTTTGTTAAACCACCAATGTATGTAATAAGTCATTAATGTCCAATGTATATTTTCAACCTTCGGGCTGCAGAACTTTTTCAATAAACCGTTAATAATTATTATTATTACACACACACACACACACACACACACACACACACACACACACACACACACACACACACCAACGCTATTAAGACGAAACTAAAATTTTTTATAGAAGATTAACTATTAAGTGAATATATCCACTCAGAAAAAAATATATATATATATAGAAAGATATATATAACAAGAGAAAAAATCCGTATATAAACCAAGAACCAAAAAATATACGAAAATAATTACTGATTCCAAAATAAATGTTAAAAAAATCAAATGGATCAAACAACAGACTTAAATAAGAAACTCAAGATAACAACAATGCACTCTACCCCGTCTCTCTATTTCTTTCTCACTCACTCTCTCCCTCTCTCTCATCGCATCTTTCTCATCTCTTTCCCTCTCTATTTATCTCCTACCTCATTTTCTCTTTCTTAATGTCTCACTATTTCACTCTATCTCTCTCTCTTTCGTCACCACATGATTTCAGAAGAGTTGGATAATCAGTACTTTAACAGGAGGGAAGAGAGAGAGGGGAAGCAAGACATCAGGACAGGTGTAAAAATAGACATGTATACAAAGAAAAACACATATTAAATAAAGGAAGGTAGGGAAGTAAATGTTGAATAAATGACAAACAAATGACACTGAAAGAGAGATAGATCAACAATATATTTGTATTAATTTAGCTTAAGTCAGCCAATTAAGGATATTTTGACGTCTTTAGTTACGAGAAATAATCATCGTAAGGCCACTGTATACTTCACAACATCAATAGACAGTTAATAGCATCATGACATATCATCACTATAGTTCACATCATCACTATAGTTCGATATAATCACTACACAGTTTACAGCCTCATGACACATCATCACTATAGTTCACATCATCACTACATAGTTCATAGCATCACTACACATCGTCATTATAGTTCACATCATCACTACACAGTTCATAACATCACTACACATCATCACTATAGTTCACATCATCACTATAGTTCACATCATCACTATAGGTCACGTCATCACTCAGCTCTGTAGTAGCGGGTAACCTCTTACTACATTCTTTCACAGGTGCCTGAGGAGCCTTGGGCTCCTGGGTTGCTCTTATCATATAATTATAAAACATTTTTATTCGCGAAAATGGGAGAATACGACAAAGGTTTTTTCCTGGCAGCTGCTAGCAAACTCCGTAGCGTGGTCGACGAGTTAGCTGAGGCTTGCACAAAGTTAAATGATGTAAGGGTTGTGGGCTACAGCGTCTCCCTTGAAATTCCCCCCAACACAAACGTAAACTTTGTGTTGGATAAAATTGCCGATCTGGAAGACCTCCGTTACCACAACATGACCGTTGTACAAGGATGCAGGTACCTATGGCACGAGGTAAAAAAACTGAGAAAATTACCAGACAAGGGGATAATGTTTTATTATTCCGCCAAGTGCGGAAGACAAACTAGGCAGGGGTACGCCAGATATGAATATGTGGTGTATCCTCCAGTGGTGTTGAAGAAATTCAAATTAGACTTTCAAAAAGAATGCTTCAACACAGAAACTATTTGCGTAATGCTAGATAATGCTATTAAATCATAGCAGCTCATCAACGAAGGCCTTGCCTCCTTCACCACAACAAGTGACAGTCTCCAAGTGGTCACCGACAGTGACGCTCCCCAGGAGGTAGTCACCGACAGTGACACTCCCCAAGAGGTGGTCACTGACAGTGACGCTGTCCAGGAGGTGGTCACCGACAGTGACACTCCCCGGGAGCTGGTCACCGACAGTGACACTCCCCAGGAGGTGGTCAACGAGAGTGACACTCTCCAGGAGGTGGTCACCGACAGTGACACTCCCCAGGAAGTGGTTAAAATAGGAGGATACGAGAAAGGTGTTTATCTGGCAGTTGCTAGCAAACTCCGCAGCATGGTCGACGAGTTAGCCGAGGCTTACACAAAGTTAAATGATGTAAGGGTTGTGGGCTACAGCGTCTCCCTTGAAATTCCCCCCAACACAAACCTAAACTTTGTGTTGGATAAAATTGCAGATCTGGAAGACCTCCGTTACCATAACATGACCGTAGTACAAGGATGCAGGTACCTACGGTACTAGGTAAAAAACCTGAGAATTTCACCAGACAAGGGGATAATGTTCTATTATTCCGCCAAGTGCGGAAGACAAACTAAGCAGGGGTACGCCAGATATGAATATGTGGTGTATCCTAAAGTGATTTTGGAGAAATTCAAATTAGACTTTCAAAAAGAATGCTTCAACACAGAAACTATTTGCGTAATGCTAGATAATGTTGTTATATCATAGCGGCTCATCAACGAAGACCTTGCCTCTTTCACCACAACAAGTGACAGTCTCCAAGTGGTCAACGACAGTGACGCTCCCCAGGAGGTAGTCACCGACAGTGGCACTCCCCAGGAGGTGGTCACTGACAGTGACACTCCCCAAGAGGTGGTCACTGACAGTGACGCTTTCCGGGAGGTGGTCACCGACAATGACACTCCCCAGGAGGTGGTCACTGACAGTGACACTCTCCAAGAGGTGGTCACTGACAGTGACACTTTCCGGGAGGTGGTCACCGACAGTGACACTCCCCAGGAGGTGCTCCTTAGATCTATTGCTCAACAAACATGTGCCAATAAGTCTTCTCACCAGACCAAGAATACCTTGGTCTCAGGGGCCAAGGGTATTCTAAAATCAAAGCCCGAGCTGCCAAATAACAGGGTGGCAGAAGCCCGTAAAGCTGCTGCCCAACAGACCCGGGCCAATAGGCTTCCTTCTCACCAGATCAAGAATACCTTGGTCTCAGGGGCCAAAGGCATACTAAAATCAAAGCCCGAGCTGTCAAATAGCAGGGCGGCAGAAGCCCGTAAAGCTGCTGCCCAACAGACCCGGGCCAATAGGCTTCCTTCTCACCAGATCAAGAATACCTTGGTCTCAGGGGCCAAGGGTATTCTAAAATCAAAGCCCGAGCTGTCAAATAGCAGGGCGGCAGAAGCCCGTAAAGCTGCTGCCCAACAGACCCGGGCCAATAGGCTTCCTTCTCACCAGACCAAGAATACCTTGGTCTCAGGGGCCAAAGGTATACTAAAATCAAAGCCCGAGCTGTCAAATAGCAGAGTGGCAGAAGCCCGTAAAGCTGCTGCCCAACAGGCACGGGCCCTGGCCAAGGATCGCCGCCAGAAAAATATTATTTCATGACGATGATTCGCATTGTTTTTGTTTTTGTTTTCGTGTAAACTAAAAATAAATTAAATTTTTATATTATTTGTATGATTACTCCCCAAAGCAACTCTTACTGCACTTGTGATACGACACTTTAGTCACAAAGATAAGAACAATAAGAAAGATACTAATCCTTATATAAATACCTTAGGTGTTTGGCGACTCGGTGAGTAGATCGTCAATGACTTATTTTTTTACTTTGTATTTATTAAAGGTAAACTGGCCCTGACCAGGGAGGACAGTATAACTAAAGAGAGAGAGAGAGAGAGACGTACCTCCACTCTCGTAAAATATATAAAGCAAAATTACCTGTCAATGGGGTAATTAGTTGATACAACGCCAGATAAATGGAGGACAAAAGGAGGGAGAAAGGAAGGAAAAGACGTGAGGTGAGAGAGGAGAAAAGCGGGAAGGAAAGGAGGGTGAAATAAAAAGAAGTAGGGAGGAAAAATGAAGAAGGAAGGATAAAATGAAGTGGAAAGAGGGAGGGAGAAAGAGCAGAAGATAAAGGCGGTGGAAGGAAGGAGGGGAAGGGGGAGAAAGGATGGAAGGGGTAGAGAAAGAAATAAATAATAGAGGGCGGGAAGAAATTACGGTACAATTGAAGTAGGGAAAGAAACGATGAAGGAAAGGGGGGGGGGGAGATGGAAGAAAGAAGGGGACAGAAAGGAGGAACAAGGAAAATGAAAGGAAACAAAATATGGAAGGACGGAATAGAACGGATGAGAAACGGAGAAACAGAGGAGAAATTAAATGAAATTGAATGTACCAGACAATGAAAGATGGAAATAAAAAGATAATGATGGGTGATAGAAGAAGGAGATAGACAACAGAGAATGAGATTGACAAGGAGGAAAAGAAGTTTAGAAAGTGAGATACCATGAGATAAATAATTCCTCTGTTTTATGATTTCATGCTAGTAGTCTCTCTCTCTCTCTCTCTCTCTCTCTCTCTCTCTCTCTCTCTCTCTCTCTCTCTCTCTCTCCTATCCTCATCCTGAACCCATCCTCTCCTCTCTCCCTTGCTTCTCCCTCCCTCCCACTTGCTCCTCTCTTCTAGGTAACAAGGGCCAAGGTTTGAAGCACACACACACACACACACACACACACACACACACACACACACACACACACACACACGCACATACACATAGTTATCACCGCTATTAAGAAAACAATAAAATTTGTTAAAGAAGATTAACTATTAAGTGAATATATATATATATATATATATATATATATATATATATATATATATATATATATATATATATATATATATATATATATATATATTAAAAAAATCCGTATATAAACCCAGAGCCAAAAATATACGAAAATATTTAATGGTTTCAAAATAAATGTTAAAAAAATCAAATGGATCAAACAACAGACTTAAATAAGAAACTCAAGATAACAACAATGCACTCTACCCCGTCTCTCTATTTCTTTCTCACTCACTCTCTCCCTCTCTCTCATCGCATCTTTCTCATCTCTTTCCCTCTCTATTTATCTCCTACCTCATTTTCTCTTTCTTAATGTCTCACTATTTCACTCTATCTCTCTCTCTTTCGTCACCACATGATTTCAGAAGAGTTGGATAATCAGTACTTTAACAGGAGGGAAGAGAGAGAGGGGAAGCAAGACATCAGGACAGGTGTAAAAATAGACATGTATACAAAGAAAAACACATATTAAATAAAGGAAGGTAGGGAAGTAAATGTTGAATAAATGACAAACAAATGACACTGAAAGAGAGATAGATCAACAATATATTTGTATTAATTTAGCTTAAGTCAGCCAATTAAGGATATTTTGACGTCTTTAGTTACGAGAAATAATCATCGTAAGGCCACTGTATACTTCACAACATCAATAGACAGTTAATAGCATCATGACATATCATCACTATAGTTCACATCATCACTATAGTTCGATATAATCACTACACAGTTTACAGCCTCATGACACATCATCACTATAGTTCACATCATCACTACATAGTTCATAGCATCACTACACATCGTCATTATAGTTCACATCATCACTACACAGTTCATAACATCACTACACATCATCACTATAGTTCACATCATCACTATAGTTCACATCATCACTATAGGTCACGTCATCACTCAGCTCTGTAGTAGCGGGTAACCTCTTACTACATTCTTTCACAGGTGCCTGAGGAGCCTTGGGCTCCTGGGTTGCTCTTATCATATAATTATAAAACATTTTTATTCGCGAAAATGGGAGAATACGACAAAGGTTTTTTCCTGGCAGCTGCTAGCAAACTCCGTAGCGTGGTCGACGAGTTAGCTGAGGCTTGCACAAAGTTAAATGATGTAAGGGTTGTGGGCTACAGCGTCTCCCTTGAAATTCCCCCCAACACAAACGTAAACTTTGTGTTGGATAAAATTGCCGATCTAGAAGACCTCCGTTACCACAACATTACCGTTGTACAAGGATGCAGGTACCTATGGCACGAGGTAAAAAAACTGAGAAAATTACCAGACAAGGGGATAATGTTTTATTATTCCGCCAAGTGCGGAAGACAAACTAGGCAGGGGTACGCCAGATATGAATATGTGGTGTATCCTCCAGTGGTGTTGAAGAAATTCAAATTAGACTTTCAAAAAGAATGCTTCAACACAGAAACTATTTGCGTAATGCTAGATAATGCTATTAAATCATAGCAGCTCATCAACGAAGGCCTTGCCTCCTTCACCACAACAAGTGACAGTCTCCAAGTGGTCACCGACAGTGACGCTCCCCAGGAGGTAGTCACCGACAGTGACACTCCCCAAGAGGTGGTCACTGACAGTGACGCTGTCCAGGAGGTGGTCACCGACAGTGACACTCCCCGGGAGCTGGTCACCGACAGTGACACTCCCCAGGAGGTGGTCAACGAGAGTGACACTCTCCAGGAGGTGGTCACCGACAGTGACACTCCCCAGGAAGTGGTTAAAATAGGAGGATACGAGAAAGGTGTTTATCTGGCAGTTGCTAGCAAACTCCGCAGCATGGTCGACGAGTTAGCCGAGGCTTACACAAAGTTAAATGATGTAAGGGTTGTGGGCTACAGCGTCTCCCTTGAAATTCCCCCCAACACAAACCTAAACTTTGTGTTGGATAAAATTGCAGATCTGGAAGACCTCCGTTACCATAACATGACCGTAGTACAAGGATGCAGGTACCTACGGTACTAGGTAAAAAACCTGAGAATTTCACCAGACAAGGGGATAATGTTCTATTATTCCGCCAAGTGCGGAAGACAAACTAAGCAGGGGTACGCCAGATATGAATATGTGGTGTATCCTAAAGTGATTTTGGAGAAATTCAAATTAGACTTTCAAAAAGAATGCTTCAACACAGAAACTATTTGCGTAATGCTAGATAATGTTGTTATATCATAGCGGCTCATCAACGAAGACCTTGCCTCTTTCACCACAACAAGTGACAGTCTCCAAGTGGTCAACGACAGTGACGCTCCCCAGGAGGTAGTCACCGACAGTGGCACTCCCCAGGAGGTGGTCACTGACAGTGACACTCCCCAAGAGGTGGTCACTGACAGTGACGCTTTCCGGGAGGTGGTCACCGACAATGACACTCCCCAGGAGGTGGTCACTGACAGTGACACTCTCCAAGAGGTGGTCACTGACAGTGACACTTTCCGGGAGGTGGTCACCGACAGTGACACTCCCCAGGAGGTGCTCCTTAGATCTATTGCTCAACAAACATGTGCCAATAAGTCTTCTCACCAGACCAAGAATACCTTGGTCTCAGGGGCCAAGGGTATTCTAAAATCAAAGCCCGAGCTGCCAAATAACAGGGTGGCAGAAGCCCGTAAAGCTGCTGCCCAACAGACCCGGGCCAATAGGCTTCCTTCTCACCAGATCAAGAATACCTTGGTCTCAGGGGCCAAAGGCATACTAAAATCAAAGCCCGAGCTGTCAAATAGCAGGGCGGCAGAAGCCCGTAAAGCTGCTGCCCAACAGACCCGGGCCAATAGGCTTCCTTCTCACCAGATCAAGAATACCTTGGTCTCAGGGGCCAAGGGTATTCTAAAATCAAAGCCCGAGCTGTCAAATAGCAGGGCGGCAGAAGCCCGTAAAGCTGCTGCCCAACAGACCCGGGCCAATAGGCTTCCTTCTCACCAGACCAAGAATACCTTGGTCTCAGGGGCCAAAGGTATACTAAAATCAAAGCCCGAGCTGTCAAATAGCAGAGTGGCAGAAGCCCGTAAAGCTGCTGCCCAACAGGCACGGGCCCTGGCCAAGGATCGCCGCCAGAAAAATATTATTTCATGACGATGATTCGCATTGTTTTTGTTTTTGTTTTCGTGTAAACTAAAAATAAATTAAATTTTTATATTATTTGTATGATTACTCCCCAAAGCAACTCTTACTGCACTTGTGATACGACACTTTAGTCACAAAGATAAGAACAATAAGAAAGATACTAATCCTTATATAAATACCTTAGGTGTTTGGCGACTCGGTGAGTAGATCGTCAATGACTTATTTTTTTACTTTGTATTTATTAAAGGTAAACTGGCCCTGACCAGGGAGGACAGTATAACTAAAGAGAGAGAGAGAGAGAGACGTACCTCCACTCTCGTAAAATATATAAAGCAAAATTACCTGTCAATGGGGTAATTAGTTGATACAACGCCAGATAAATGGAGGACAAAAGGAGGGAGAAAGGAAGGAAAAGACGTGAGGTGAGAGAGGAGAAAAGCGGGAAGGAAAGGAGGGTGAAATAAAAAGAAGTAGGGAGGAAAAATGAAGAAGGAAGGATAAAATGAAGTGGAAAGAGGGAGGGAGAAAGAGCAGAAGATAAAGGCGGTGGAAGGAAGGAGGGGAAGGGGGAGAAAGGATGGAAGGGGTAGAGAAAGAAATAAATAATAGAGGGCGGGAAGAAATTACGGTACAATTGAAGTAGGGAAAGAAACGATGAAGGAAAGGGGGGGGGGGAGATGGAAGAAAGAAGGGGACAGAAAGGAGGAACAAGGAAAATGAAAGGAAACAAAATATGGAAGGACGGAATAGAACGGATGAGAAACGGAGAAACAGAGGAGAAATTAAATGAAATTGAATGTACCAGACAATGAAAGATGGAAATAAAAAGATAATGATGGGTGATAGAAGAAGGAGATAGACAACAGAGAATGAGATTGACAAGGAGGAAAAGAAGTTTAGAAAGTGAGATACCATGAGATAAATAATTCCTCTGTTTTATGATTTCATGCTAGTAGTCTCTCTCTCTCTCTCTCTCTCTCTCTCTCTCTCTCTCTCTCTCTCTCTCTCTCTCTCCTATCCTCATCCTGAACCCATCCTCTCCTCTCTCCCTTGCTTCTCCCTCCCTCCCACTTGCTCCTCTCTTCTAGGTAACAAGGGCCAAGGTTTGAAGCACACACACACACACACACACACACACACACACACACACACACACACACACACACACACACGCACATACACATAGTTATCACCGCTATTAAGAAAACAATAAAATTTGTTAAAGAAGATTAACTATTAAGTGAATATATATATATATATATATATATATATATATATATATATATATATATATATATATATATATATATATATATATATATATATATAAAAAAATCCGTATATAAACCCAGAGCCAAAAATATACGAAAATATTTAATGGTTTCAAAATAAATGTTAAAAAAATCAAATGGATCAAACAACAGACTTAAATAAGAAACTCAAGATAACAACAATGCACTCTACCCCGTCTCTCTATTTCTTTCTCACTCACTCTCTCCCTCTCTCTCATCGCATCTTTCTCATCTCTTTCCCTCTCTATTTATCTCCTACCTCATTTTCTCTTTCTTAATGTCTCACTATTTCACTCTATCTCTCTCTCTTTCGTCACCACATGATTTCAGAAGAGTTGGATAATCAGTACTTTAACAGGAGGGAAGAGAGAGAGGGGAAGCAAGACATCAGGACAGGTGTAAAAATAGACATGTATACAAAGAAAAACACATATTAAATAAAGGAAGGTAGGGAAGTAAATGTTGAATAAATGACAAACAAATGACACTGAAAGAGAGATAGATCAACAATATATTTGTATTAATTTAGCTTAAGTCAGCCAATTAAGGATATTTTGACGTCTTTAGTTACGAGAAATAATCATCGTAAGGCCACTGTATACTTCACAACATCAATAGACAGTTAATAGCATCATGACATATCATCACTATAGTTCACATCATCACTATAGTTCGATATAATCACTACACAGTTTACAGCCTCATGACACATCATCACTATAGTTCACATCATCACTACATAGTTCATAGCATCACTACACATCGTCATTATAGTTCACATCATCACTACACAGTTCATAACATCACTACACATCATCACTATAGTTCACATCATCACTATAGTTCACATCATCACTATAGGTCACGTCATCACTCAGCTCTGTAGTAGCGGGTAACCTCTTACTACATTCTTTCACAGGTGCCTGAGGAGCCTTGGGCTCCTGGGTTGCTCTTATCATATAATTATAAAACATTTTTATTCGCGAAAATGGGAGAATACGACAAAGGTTTTTTCCTGGCAGCTGCTAGCAAACTCCGTAGCGTGGTCGACGAGTTAGCTGAGGCTTGCACAAAGTTAAATGATGTAAGGGTTGTGGGCTACAGCGTCTCCCTTGAAATTCCCCCCAACACAAACGTAAACTTTGTGTTGGATAAAATTGCCGATCTAGAAGACCTCCGTTACCACAACATTACCGTTGTACAAGGATGCAGGTACCTATGGCACGAGGTAAAAAAACTGAGAAAATTACCAGACAAGGGGATAATGTTTTATTATTCCGCCAAGTGCGGAAGACAAACTAGGCAGGGGTACGCCAGATATGAATATGTGGTGTATCCTCCAGTGGTGTTGAAGAAATTCAAATTAGACTTTCAAAAAGAATGCTTCAACACAGAAACTATTTGCGTAATGCTAGATAATGCTATTAAATCATAGCAGCTCATCAACGAAGGCCTTGCCTCCTTCACCACAACAAGTGACAGTCTCCAAGTGGTCACCGACAGTGACGCTCCCCAGGAGGTAGTCACCGACAGTGACACTCCCCAAGAGGTGGTCACTGACAGTGACGCTGTCCAGGAGGTGGTCACCGACAGTGACACTCCCCGGGAGCTGGTCACCGACAGTGACACTCCCCAGGAGGTGGTCAACGAGAGTGACACTCTCCAGGAGGTGGTCACCGACAGTGACACTCCCCAGGAAGTGGTTAAAATAGGAGGATACGAGAAAGGTGTTTATCTGGCAGTTGCTAGCAAACTCCGCAGCATGGTCGACGAGTTAGCCGAGGCTTACACAAAGTTAAATGATGTAAGGGTTGTGGGCTACAGCGTCTCCCTTGAAATTCCCCCCAACACAAACCTAAACTTTGTGTTGGATAAAATTGCAGATCTGGAAGACCTCCGTTACCATAACATGACCGTAGTACAAGGATGCAGGTACCTACGGTACTAGGTAAAAAACCTGAGAATTTCACCAGACAAGGGGATAATGTTCTATTATTCCGCCAAGTGCGGAAGACAAACTAAGCAGGGGTACGCCAGATATGAATATGTGGTGTATCCTAAAGTGATTTTGGAGAAATTCAAATTAGACTTTCAAAAAGAATGCTTCAACACAGAAACTATTTGCGTAATGCTAGATAATGTTGTTATATCATAGCGGCTCATCAACGAAGACCTTGCCTCTTTCACCACAACAAGTGACAGTCTCCAAGTGGTCAACGACAGTGACGCTCCCCAGGAGGTAGTCACCGACAGTGACACTCCCCAGGAGGTGGTCACTGACAGTGACACTCCCCAAGAGGTGGTCACTGACAGTGACGCTTTCCGGGAGGTGGTCACCGACAGTGACACTCCCCAGGAGGTGGTCACTGACAGTGACACTCTCCAAGAGGTGGTCACTGACAGTGACGCTTTCCGGGAGGTGGTCACCGACAGTGACACTCCCCAGGAGGTGCTCCTTAGATCTATTGCTCAACAAACATGTGCCAATAAGTCTTCTCACCAGACCAAGAATACCTTGGTCTCAGGGGCCAAGGGTATTCTAAAATCAAAGCCCGAGCTGCCAAATAACAGGGTGGCAGAAGCCCGTAAAGCTGCTGCCCAACAGACCCGGGCCAATAGGCTTCCTTCTCACCAGATCAAGAATACCTTGGTCTCAGGGGCCAAAGGCATACTAAAATCAAAGCCCGAGCTGTCAAATAGCAGGGCGGCAGAAGCCCGTAAAGCTGCTGCCCAACAGACCCGGGCCAATAGGCTTCC
This sequence comes from Homarus gammarus, assembly GCA_958450375.1. Taxonomy (NCBI): domain Eukaryota; kingdom Metazoa; phylum Arthropoda; class Malacostraca; order Decapoda; family Nephropidae; genus Homarus; species Homarus gammarus. The sequence goes on along the minus strand of CAUDMG010003644.1, from coordinate 83,050 downwards.
TTCTCACCAGATCAAGAATACCTTGGTCTCAGGGGCCAAGGGTATTCTAAAATCAAAGCCCGAGCTGTCAAATAGCAGGGCGGCAGAAGCCCGTAAAGCTGCTGCCCAACAGACCCGGGCCAATAGGCTTCCTTCTCACCAGACCAAGAATACCTTGGTCTCAGGGGCCAAAGGCATACTAAAATCAAAGCCCGAGCTGTCAAATAGCAGAGTGGCAGAAGCCCGTAAAGCTGCTGCCCAACAGGCACGGGCCCTGGCCAAGGATCGCCGCCAGAAAAATATTATTTCATGACGATGATTCGCATTGTTTTTGTTTTTGTTTTCGTGTAAACTAAAAATAAATTATATTTTTATATTATTTGTATGATTACTCCCCAAAGCAACTCTTACTGCACTTGTAATACGACACTTTAGTCACAAAGATAAGAACAATAAGAAAGATACTAATCCTTATATAAATACCTTAGGTGTTTGGCGACTCGGTGAGTAGATCGTCAATGACTTATTTTTTTACTTTGTATTTATTAAAGGTAAACTGGCCCTGACCAGGGAGGACAGTATAACTAAAGAGAGAGAGAGAGAGAGACGTACCTCCACTCTCGTAAAATATATAAAGCAAAATTACCTGTCAATGGGGTAATTAGTTGATACAACGCCAGGTAAATGGAGGACAAAAGGAGGGAGAAAGGAAGGAAAAGACGTGAGGTGAGAGAGGAGAAAAGCGGGAAGGAAAGGAGGGTGAAATAAAAAGAAGTAGGGAGGAAAAATGAAGAAGGAAGGATAAAATGAAGTGGAAAGAGGGAGGGAGAAAGAGCAGAAGATAAAGGCGGTGGAAGGAAGGAGGGGAAGGGGGAGAAAGGATGGAAGGGGTAGAGAAAGAAATAAATAATAGAGGGCGGGAAGAAATTACGGTACAATTGAAGTAGGGAAAGAAACGATGAAGGAAAGGGGGGGGGGGAGATGGAAGAAAGAAGGGGACAGAAAGGAGGAACAAGGAAAATGAAAGGAAACAAAATATGGAAGGACGGAATAGAACGGATGAGAAACGGAGAAACAGAGGAGAAATTAAATGAAATTGAATGTACCAGAGAATGAAAGATGGAAATAAAAAGATAATGATGGGTGATAGAAGAAGGAGATAGACAACAGAGAATGAGATTGACAAGGAGGAAAAGAAGTTTAGAAAGTGAGATACCATGAGATAAATAATTCCTCTGTTTTATGATTTCATGCGAGTAATCTCTCTCTCTCTCTCTCTCTCTCTCTCTCTCTCTCTCTCTCTCTCTCTCTCTCTCCTATCCTCATCCTGAACCCATCCTCTCCTCTCTCCGTTGCTTCTCCCTCCCTCCCACTTGCTCCTCTCTTCTAGGTAACAAGGGCCAAGGTTTGACGCAAACACACACACACACACACACACACACACACACACACACACACACACGCACACACACGCACATACACATAGTTATCACCGCTATTAAGAAAACAATAAAATTTGTTAAAGAAGATTAACTATTAAGTGAATATATATATATATATATATATATATATATATATATATATATATATATATATATATATATATATATATATATATATATATATATTAAAAAATCCGTATATAAACCCAGAGCCAAAAATATACGAAAATATTTAATGGTTTCAAAATAAATGTTAAAAAAATCAAATGGATCAAACAACAGACTTAAATAAGAAACTCAAGATAACAACAATGCACTCTACCCCGTCTCTCTATTTCTTTCTCACTCACTCTCTCCCTCTCTCTCATCGCATCTTTCTCATCTCTTTCCCTCTCTATTTATCTCCTACCTCATTTTCTCTTTCTTAATGTCTCACTATTTCACTCTATCTCTCTCTCTTTCGTCACCACATGATTTCAGAAGAGTTGGATAATCAGTACTTTAACAGGAGGGAAGAGAGAGAGGGGAAGCAAGACATCAGGACAGGTGTAAAAATAGACATGTATACAAAGAAAAACACATATTAAATAAAGGAAGGTAGGGAAGTAAATGTTGAATAAATGACAAACAAATGACACTGAAAGAGAGATAGATCAACAATATATTTGTATTAATTTAGCTTAAGTCAGCCAATTAAGGATATTTTGACGTCTTTAGTTACGAGAAATAATCATCGTAAGGCCACTGTATACTTCACAACATCAATAGACAGTTAATAGCATCATGACATATCATCACTATAGTTCACATCATCACTATAGTTCGATATAATCACTACACAGTTTACAGCCTCATGACACATCATCACTATAGTTCACATCATCACTACATAGTTCATAGCATCACTACACATCGTCATTATAGTTCACATCATCACTACACAGTTCATAACATCACTACACATCATCACTATAGTTCACATCATCACTATAGTTCACATCATCACTATAGGTCACGTCATCACTCAGCTCTGTAGTAGCGGGTAACCTCTTACTACATTCTTTCACAGGTGCCTGAGGAGCCTTGGGCTCCTGGGTTGCTCTTATCATATAATTATAAAACATTTTTATTCGCGAAAATGGGAGAATACGACAAAGGTTTTTTCCTGGCAGCTGCTAGCAAACTCCGTAGCGTGGTCGACGAGTTAGCTGAGGCTTGCACAAAGTTAAATGATGTAAGGGTTGTGGGCTACAGCGTCTCCCTTGAAATTCCCCCCAACACAAACGTAAACTTTGTGTTGGATAAAATTGCCGATCTAGAAGACCTCCGTTACCACAACATTACCGTTGTACAAGGATGCAGGTACCTATGGCACGAGGTAAAAAAACTGAGAAAATTACCAGACAAGGGGATAATGTTTTATTATTCCGCCAAGTGCGGAAGACAAACTAGGCAGGGGTACGCCAGATATGAATATGTGGTGTATCCTCCAGTGGTGTTGAAGAAATTCAAATTAGACTTTCAAAAAGAATGCTTCAACACAGAAACTATTTGCGTAATGCTAGATAATGCTATTAAATCATAGCAGCTCATCAACGAAGGCCTTGCCTCCTTCACCACAACAAGTGACAGTCTCCAAGTGGTCACCGACAGTGACGCTCCCCAGGAGGTAGTCACCGACAGTGACACTCCCCAAGAGGTGGTCACTGACAGTGACGCTGTCCAGGAGGTGGTCACCGACAGTGACACTCCCCGGGAGCTGGTCACCGACAGTGACACTCCCCAGGAGGTGGTCAACGAGAGTGACACTCTCCAGGAGGTGGTCACCGACAGTGACACTCCCCAGGAAGTGGTTAAAATAGGAGGATACGAGAAAGGTGTTTATCTGGCAGTTGCTAGCAAACTCCGCAGCATGGTCGACGAGTTAGCCGAGGCTTACACAAAGTTAAATGATGTAAGGGTTGTGGGCTACAGCGTCTCCCTTGAAATTCCCCCCAACACAAACCTAAACTTTGTGTTGGATAAAATTGCAGATCTGGAAGACCTCCGTTACCATAACATGACCGTAGTACAAGGATGCAGGTACCTACGGTACTAGGTAAAAAACCTGAGAATTTCACCAGACAAGGGGATAATGTTCTATTATTCCGCCAAGTGCGGAAGACAAACTAAGCAGGGGTACGCCAGATATGAATATGTGGTGTATCCTAAAGTGATTTTGGAGAAATTCAAATTAGACTTTCAAAAAGAATGCTTCAACACAGAAACTATTTGCGTAATGCTAGATAATGTTGTTATATCATAGCGGCTCATCAACGAAGACCTTGCCTCTTTCACCACAACAAGTGACAGTCTCCAAGTGGTCAACGACAGTGACGCTCCCCAGGAGGTAGTCACCGACAGTGACACTCCCCAGGAGGTGGTCACTGACAGTGACACTCCCCAAGAGGTGGTCACTGACAGTGACGCTTTCCGGGAGGTGGTCACCGACAGTGACACTCCCCAGGAGGTGGTCACTGACAGTGACACTCTCCAAGAGGTGGTCACTGACAGTGACGCTTTCCGGGAGGTGGTCACCGACAGTGACACTCCCCAGGAGGTGCTCCTTAGATCTATTGCTCAACAAACATGTGCCAATAAGTCTTCTCACCAGACCAAGAATACCTTGGTCTCAGGGGCCAAGGGTATTCTAAAATCAAAGCCCGAGCTGCCAAATAACAGGGTGGCAGAAGCCCGTAAAGCTGCTGCCCAACAGACCCGGGCCAATAGGCTTCCTTCTCACCAGATCAAGAATACCTTGGTCTCAGGGGCCAAAGGCATACTAAAATCAAAGCCCGAGCTGTCAAATAGCAGGGCGGCAGAAGCCCGTAAAGCTGCTGCCCAACAGACCCGGGCCAATAGGCTTCCTTCTCACCAGACCAAGAATACCTTGGTCTCAGGGGCCAAAGGCATACTAAAATCAAAGCCCGAGCTGTCAAATAGCAGAGTGGCAGAAGCCCGTAAAGCTGCTGCCCAACAGACCCGGGCCAATAGGCTTCCTTCTCACCAGACCAAGAATACCTTGGTCTCAGGGGCCAAAGGCATACTAAAATCAAAGCCCGAGCTGTCAAATAGCAGAGTGGCAGAAGCCCGTAAAGCTGCTGCCCAACAGGCACGGGCCCTGGCCAAGGATCGCCGCCAGAAAAATATTATTTCATGACGATGATTCGCATTGTTTTTGTTTTTGTTTTCGTGTAAACTAAAAATAAATTATATTTTTATATTATTTGTATGATTACTCCCCAAAGCAACTCTTACTGCACTTGTAATACGACACTTTAGTCACAAAGATAAGAACAATAAGAAAGATACTAATCCTTATATAAATACCTTAGGTGTTTGGCGACTCGGTGAGTAGATCGTCAATGACTTATTTTTTTACTTTGTATTTATTAAAGGTAAACTGGCCCTGACCAGGGAGGACAGTATAACTAAAGAGAGAGAGAGAGAGAGACGTACCTCCACTCTCGTAAAATATATAAAGCAAAATTACCTGTCAATGGGGTAATTAGTTGATACAACGCCAGGTAAATGGAGGACAAAAGGAGGGAGAAAGGAAGGAAAAGACGTGAGGTGAGAGAGGAGAAAAGCGGGAAGGAAAGGAGGGTGAAATAAAAAGAAGTAGGGAGGAAAAATGAAGAAGGAAGGATAAAATGAAGTGGAAAGAGGGAGGGAGAAAGAGCAGAAGATAAAGGCGGTGGAAGGAAGGAGGGGAAAGGGAAGAAAGGATGGAAGGGGTAGAGAAAGAAATAAATAATAGAGGGCGGGAAGAAATTACGGTACAATTGAAGTAGGGAAAGAAACGATGAAAGAAAGGGGGGGGGGGGAGATGGAAGAAAGAAGGGGACAGAAAGGAGGAACAAGGAAAATGAAAGGAAACAAAATATGGAAGGACGGAATAGAACGGATGAGAAACGGAGAAACAGAGGAGAAATTAAATGAAATTGAATGTACCAGAGAATGAAAGATGGAAATAAAAAGATAATGATGGGTGATAGTAGAAGGAGATAGACAACAGAGAATGAGATTGACAAGGAGGAAAAGAAGTTTAGAAAGTGAGATACCATGAGATAAATAATTCCTCTGTTTTATGATTTCATGCTAGTAGTCTCTCTCTCTCTCTCTCTCTCTCTCTCTCTCTCTCTCTCTCTCTCTCTCTCTCTCTCTCTCTCTCTCTTCCTGAACCCATCCTCTCCTCTCTCCCATGCTTCTTCCTCCCTCCCACTTCCTCCTCTCTTCTAGGTAACATGGGGCAAGGTTTGACACACACACACATACACGAAGGAAGGCTTTTGACCTTTTTGTTCACTGCACTGTTATCAACAAGACCATTGCACTAGGGCTGCCCACCAATCTGGTTTCATGGCTCAATGGCTTCCTGAGTTAGCATCGTCAGGCAGTCAGGTACCAGGGTTTTGTCTCCACATTCCAAAACCTCACCAGCGGTGTTCCCCAGGGGGCCAAGATGGAACCACTGTGCTTCCTAATCCTGATCAACGACGCTCTATCGGACACTCCTCACAGGTGGAAATCCGGTGATGACTGCAGTGTGGGGGTCACAGTGGACAACACCTCACCGGACTACTCATCGCTACAAGGCACCTTGGACAGGCTACAGGCATGGACTACGGAGAACAAGGTCACCATCAACCACACCAAAACCGTAGTCAAGCACATCACTACCGCCACCACTCCAGTGCAAGCTGCAGCAGTCACAGTGGGTTCCCATCCTCTCCAGTTAGTGCAGTCTGCCAAACTCCTGGGTGTAACTATAGACCACAAACTGGACTGGAAGGCCCATGTAAACAACACGATCAAGGCAGCCTCGTACCGACTCTACATGCAACGACGACTCAGGTCACTTTGGGCGTCCACACCTGAGCTGAGGACTATCTACAATGCATTTATTCTCCGAAAATTAACGAATGCATCACCAGCCTGGTCGTCTCCTCTCTACTCCACCCAACAAAGTAAGCTAGAAAAGGTACAGAAGAGGGCCTGCAGAATCATGCTCGGCGCAGACTACTTCGGCTACAACAACGCTCTCTCCACCCTGGGAATGCCATCCCTCAGTGACCTCCACCACCACGCGCTAGCAGGGTTTGGCAGTGGACTACTGCACCATCCTCGTCATCGCCACCTACTGCCACCTGCAGTCCCTAGCCCACCTCGTGCAGATCGCCACTACATCAAAATTCAGCCCATAAGAGCCCGCACCGATAGATATAAAAATAGCACCATCCCATCTATTGTTAAAATAATAAACAACTCCTGATTTATGCACTGTACAGCCCTATAAATGTATTGAACGTATATCATTATGTCTAAGTCACATGTAAGTTTGTATATTTTCAGCCACCGGCTGCAACTCTATTATAAACGTTTATTATTATTATTATTATTATTATTTATTTCACACACACACACACACACACACACACATAGATGTCTCCCATAAGTAAAAAAAATCTGAAATATGGGAATCTCAGGTACCACCAGACTAACCAAACTCTCAGCACCTCCACCACTACTGACACTCACACTAACCACCCTCTCCTCATCACCAACACAAACTCCGCTCTACCTCCACTACCTAGCCATCACCATCACCACTACCATTAGTAGTTCATAAATAAATCCTGACAATAAGTTTGGTGGAGAAGGTGCTAAGTGGTGCTGGAGAAGTGTGGTCACGTCTTTACTGTTTGACTATGTCTTAGAGCCTACGAGTTATTACTCTCTCAGGGACATTTGAACCTGTGTTTATGTCGGGTTTGCTGCTGTGTTTGTCCGCTGGGGTGAAGGTGAGGGAAGAAGGAGGGGTGGAGAGGAGAACTGAGGCGAGAGTAATAGGTGAAGGGGGAGGGGGGGTGAGGTGAGGGTGAAGGGGGAGGTGAGGTGAGGTGAGGGTGAAGGGGGAGGGGGGGTGAGGTGAGGGTGAATGCGATAGGGCAAGTGAGTGAGTGTAAGATGAGGGTAGGGGGCAGGGAGAGAATGTAGTAGGAGTGAGGGGGATTTTTTTATACCATATATGATGCCTGTGTGACGGAGACTTGTGTTAAGTTTTAAGTTTTCGTGATGTATGGTTTTACAAGTATGTTCATAACAGACACACACACACACACACACACACGACAGAAATATAAGAACATAAGAACATAAGAAAGTGGGATACTGTAATTACGTTCCTAATAACACTTAATGTCAATCACAGGGAGGTGGCAACACTGTCAATAGGTTAAAAGCGTTGTTAACACTGGCTTTCAACTATTCAACTTAGCGCTACGTCGGGTGAGAGAGACTGGAGTTGAAATAGGCTGAAGCAAGAGATAAGCTCAGGCATTAGCGCTGTCTCACTTAATGTCTCTTTGAACTGTGGAGAGATGAAGAGATACAGAATGTGAGAGAGAGAGAGAGAGAGAGAGAGAGAGAGAGAGAGAGAGAGAGAGAGAGAGAGAGAGAGACGTAAATACAGACAGATTGACAGAACTCTAGGCACACAGACAGACAGAGAGACAGACAGACAGACAGACAGACAGGCAGACAGACAGCATCAGATAAACAGACATACATTGTGAGATAAGCAGACAGAGCCAAAGAGTGTCACATGTGTATTTTTAAAATTGTTGTAATAATTAAATATATGTTCCAAATTTACATAAACTGTTTACAAAATACATAAAATACAGTGAGTATATTTACCAGCTGAGAGTAAATACAAAGACGGAAGGATACAGAACAGTTTCGTAAATAAAGAAATAAAAGAAGTGAATACAAACATTACAAACATACATAATGTACTATAAGGTGTTTGTATACACTCATGAATACACGTGTTTGTGTGCATGTGTGTTTTAATATGTTTTTTTAGAGGGTCAGTTTGGTATTCGCAGATCAGGTCAGGAAGGTCAGGTCAGGTCAGGTCAGGTAGGTCAAGTAGGTCAGGTCAGGTCAGGTCAGGGTTGGGTTGGGAGTAAGCTATGTGTTATCTCCTTCCCTTTTCCCTACTTCTTTCCTTTCAATCCCCCCTTCACCTCCCATATTCCTCCTTACCTACCCCACCTCAATATACCCCCTCCCTTTTATCCCGCCCCCTTTCTACCACCCCGTCCCCCTACCTACCATCCTCCTGCCCTCCCTACCACCCTCCCCTTGCCCTGTTAACTTATGGCCCCACACGCCTCAGCCATAACAAAATTAATGGCGTTTAAATTATTCAGATTTTAATTAGAGTGTTTGAGTGCCGTCTCTTATTGCTGTCTTACCCTCGACGCCCGAGTGGTGTCAACGTCGCTCTTGAGAGGTCGTAGTTGAGGGATGATTCTTGAAGGTGTAGCATTGGAGAGGAAGCTCTTGAAGGGCTGTAATTGAAGGGACGTATTTGCTAGGTTCCATTCAAATGGTCGTACTTGAGTGGTCCTACTTCAAGGGTCGTCCTTCAATGGTTGCACTTTTTTAGTCGTGTATGAAAAGTACTCCTTGAGGGGTATTTGCTCAAGACTTGTTCTTAAGAAGTCTCTCTTAAAACGTCTTACTTGAGCGGCCAGACTGAAAGGTCGTTTATGAACGGATCTCTTGCTCGGATGGTCGTCTAAAAGAGATCATATTCCAAAGATCTGACTAACGGCTTATCTTTGAAGCTCATCCTCAATAGGTCGTCCTTCAATGGTAGTCCTGACGTCATTAAAGATGTAACAGAGAAGGATCATCTTGGAGGCGTCATTGTGGTCCTGGTAGAGTCAGCCAGGTAAGGTCGTCGTTGAAGAGTTCCTCAGGATACCTTTAGTGCTAAGGTGATCCTCAAAGTCTTTGCCATGAAAGATCGTCCTTGAAGAGAGGAGGGGAACTCTAAGGGTGGGTAACTCTAAGGGTGGGTAACTCTAAGGGAGGGGAACTCTAAGGGAGGGGAACTCTAAGGGTGGGTAACTCTAAGGGAGGGGAACTCTAAGGGAGGGGAAATCTAAGGGAGAGGAACTCTATGGGAGAGAAGTTCAAAGGATGCAGAATATTGTAGAGCCTTCCCAACTAGGTCAGGCAGTGCGGCTCTATATGACTCTTATAAGGTACAGTGTAAAGCCAGGCACTGTAACTGCTACTGATTAAATTTACGGAGTGAATCTCTCTCTCTCTCTCTCTCTCTCTCTCTCTCTCTCTCTCTCTCTCAATGTATTTCGAAGCTTCAGTGAGGCTGTTTTTATTTCACTCGGGGTTAAGTTTAAGAATAGTTACCCCTGTCACCAGTGCTCCGGGAGAACGGCAAAAGTTGGACCATTTCTTAAGAATATTAGTCTCGGGTCGTAGCTCTAACGGGGGTCTAGTCCGGTCACGGGTGCTGTTCAATGCTGTTCTCTTTTAATTGTGTTTAATGCTGTGCTGTTCTGCTTTGGTTGTGCTCAATGCTGTTCCTGACAGACCCATTGTCGCGGTAGTCGATTGATAGAAGCAACATTGCAAGAAGCGACTGACAGACCCATTGTTGCAGTAGTCGACTGATACAAGCAACATTGCAAGAGACGGCTGATGGAAGCAACATTGCAAGAGGCAGCTGATGGAAGCAACATTGCAAGAGGCGGCTGATGGAAGCATTGTTTAAGCAGAAGGTGACCCAAGGGAAAGAGAGTGGGTAATGCAGAGTTACAAGTGAAGGTTAATGGTGCACTCTTGCTTCATTCAGGAGATGGTTAATGTCTAACTTTTATACCAGGTGGAGGGTCAATGTGTGTGTGTTTTTTATTTCACCACTTCCTTCACCGTTTAATTCACCACTTCATTCAGTTTCATTCATCACTTCATTCCCAACGTTAGTATAATATATATACCAAAATTTCATCAACCTGAGTGAGAGAGAGAGAGAGAGAGAGAGAGAGAGAGAGAGAGAGATGAATGTGTCACCAATAGATCGACATTATCTAGGCCACCTCACTTCACACACACACACACACACACACACACACACACACACACACACACCACACACACACACACACACACACTCCATCCATACATACACAACGATCTGCTGAGAGAATTGACCCGCGGCGTGATTTTGAATACCAGAACACTTCATTAGTAGTACAAGTGAGAGGGCGAGGGGGGGGGGGGGTGATGGAGAGAGTGGGGAGAGAGAGAGAGAGTGGATGGAAGGAAGGTTGAGTGGGAGGGAGGAGAGAGGGAGGGAAGGAGGGTTGAGAGGGAAAAGGAAGTGGTGGTGGTCTTGGTGGGGAGGTGGGGGAAGGGAAGGAAGAAAGAAAGAAGAAAAAGTAAGAAAGAAAAAGTGGAAGGACGTTGGGAGGGAGAGAGAGAGAAAGACAGGAAGAGAAAGAAGACAAATAAGAAAGAAAAAACAGGAGGGATAGAGAGAGAGAGAGAGAGAGAGAGAGAGAGAGAGAGAGAGAGACCACGTAATATATTCACATATTATCTCTCTCCAGGGTAAACCATTGCCATTTTGCTCCATATCTCTATTAAAATATAACCACAATATATCCTCTCTTTTATTTCTCATTTCACCCTAAAACGAGGAACCAGGCCATAAAAGATAATGTATATGGGAATTAAGGCAACAGGGAAAATAATTAGTTTGAAGAATTATTGAGATTGTCTCCCCTGATAATTTAAGACTGGGATTATTATTATTATTATTATCATTATTATTATTATTATTGTTATTGTTATTGTTATTGTTGTTGTTGTTGTTGTTGTTATTGTTGTTGTTGTTATTGTTGTTGTCTTAAAGGTTAGGTTAGGTTTGGTTAGCAGTTCGGGTAATGGATAATCCCTTATATTTACAATTTTCCTTGAGCATAGTTACCACCTGTCGACCACAACCCTGTTAAATTTATGTACCTGCCTTAAACTACCTCAGCAGCTCCTAAAAACCTCTCAGATAACCTCAAAAAAATGTCAAAATCGAACGAATATTTGATGGTTGATGAAAATGTAATCAGAAATTGAATCTTGGGCTTCAAATAATTACCAAAATAGATCAAATATTGATTGTTGACTTCAGAGAGAAATGATTCGTAATCCTGAAACAGCATCAAAATGTACCAGACTTGTATTGTGTCTAACGGTAAACAACCATAGTCAGAAGCGATCAGAAGCTGACTGCTCTCTCTCTCTCTCTCTCTCTCTCTCTCTCTCTCTCTCTCTCTCTCTCTCTCTCTCACGCACCTGATTCAGCTCGTCTACCTGTCTGAGTTATAATTACTTGTCCATCAAAGTTAGTGATAGTATTGAAGTCCTTTTCTACTGTTTGTGGGAAATGATGAACGTCTGCTGTTAAGGCCTGCTGTGTGGTGCTGTTAAGGCCTGCTGTGTGGTGCTGTTAAGGTCTGCTGTGTGGTGCTGTTAAGGCCTGCTGTGTGGTGCTGTTAAGGTCTGCTATGTGGTGCTGTTAAGGTCTGCTATGTGGTGCTGTTAAGGCCTGCTGTGTGGTGCTGTTAAGGTCTGCTGTGTGGTGCTGTTCAGGTCTGCTGTGTGGTGTTGCTGTTATAGTTTGTCTGATGGGGTCCTGTACGGGTGATGGCCTGTTATTTCTCATTACTTTGGTGTTCTGTTATGATCCTGGTCTGTCTGTCTGTCTGTCTGTCTGTCTGTCTGTCTGTCGGTCGGTCTGTCTGTCGGTCTGTCTGTCTGTCTGTCTGTCTGTCTGTCGGTCGGTCTGTCTGTCTGTCTGTCTGTCGGTCTGTCTCATCTTTGTATTTATTAATTCATTAAAAGAATTTCACTATCAATCTTTTCACTTATCTATCTAACCTTAGTAGAGAGAGAGAGAGAGAGAGAGAGAGAGAGAGAGAGAGAGAGAGAGAGAAACACACACACACACCCAATAGCAATGACAACAAACAGTAATAGTAAAGCACAAGACCCCCAACCCCCACCTATGACCTCCTCCCACCCCAACCCCCACCTATGACTTCCCCTCCTCCCACCACCCCCACCTATGACCTCCTCCCACCCCACCCCCACCTATGACCTCCTCCCACCACACCCCCACCTATGACCTCCTCCCACCACACCCCCACCTATGACCTCCTCCCATCCCACCACACCCCCTACCACCACCCCCTACAGTATGACCTGCCCCCTTCCTCTCCCCACCCCCCCCCCCACCCACCACCCCCAACAACTAGCTGTATTGGACCCACGAGTGAGATTAACTGGTGTGCCCAATATTGTCTCGCAATACACACACACTAATTGACACCTGAACATACTGGGTAAGCAAACTGGGCCGATTAAACTGACTTTCTTTAACCTGTCAGCGTGTCCACTAGTGAATTACACTTTGGTTCCTGTTCTTACTGTGTTTTAAAGGTGGTAATTGAGTTAACAGGTGATAATTGGGTTAACAGGTGATAATTGGTTAAAAGGTAATAATTAAACCTAATTACAGGTGATAATTTGGATAACAGGTGATTGAGTTAACAGGTGATAATTGGGTTAAAGGTGATAATTAGGTTAACAGGTGATAATTGGGATAACAGGTGATAATTGACTGAACAGGTGATAATTGGGATAAAAGATGATAATTGGCAAAACACTTAAAAAAGTGTAATAACATAATAATTGGCACAAAAGGTGACAATAGGGACAAAGGGTTTTATTAGGCATTAGAGGCGTAACACGAAATAGCTGGTATCAGAAATATAATAGTCAGAGCAGGTAAATAAGGGTCTAATTAGTATTACAGGTATGTTATGGCAGATAGGTGGGGCGCTTAATGTGTAATTCATACATCCTCTTCTTACCTCCTCCTCCTCCTTCCCTCTCCCTTTCTCCTCCCCTATCTACCCCCCCCCCCCCAACGCCCTCTCACAAATTTTTACCCCTTTTTCACCTCCCTCCTATCTCATTCCCCCCCCTCCACCTCCTTACCCCCCTCACCTACTCCCGAAAAAAAAGCAATTTGACCCCCCCCCAACGCCCTCTCACACATTTTTACCCCTTTTTCACCTCCCTCCTATCTCACTCCCCCCCTCCACCTCCTTCCCCCCCTCACCTACTCCCGAAAAAAGCAATTTGACGACTTTTTTCTTAAAATTTTCGATTAAGCTCAAAATCTCATTAAAAAGGGACCTGTGAACATGATATTCAGTTCCTGGGTTAAAAATGATAATTCTAACAAACTAAACTTGTTAATGACTTCTGAAACAACTTTATTTTTTTTTTTTTTGGGGGGGGGGTCATTATTTCGTCTTATTTACTCCCACACACGTATATTTTGTGTCTCATTTGCATATCCAATTTACACCTGATATTTCTTTGCAATCTCACACCTTTATTTTACCCTGAGAGAAGAGACATCAGTTATGCCTATGATTATAACTACATAAATTAGGCATTACTCTGGCTTGTATTGTAGAGAGGTTTCCTATATATATGGCACTGTAGGGAGGGTTTCCAATGACACTATATGGGAGGTGTCCTTTATATATATGGCATGAGATATGGTTATGGCAACACATGGGAGGAGTTACACCCTGAATGGTAACAAGGAACCAGAACTTATCAACGGGTATGGCAACGTAGGGGATGCCAGCATATATGGCACAGGTGTGAGTCATAGTCATTTAACATTTGGGTAAAGAAGAAAAAAAAATGTCGTCTAAAATTACATGAAAAATATGAGATTCAAACTTACAAACATACGACATCTTTTAGGAAATATTCTTTATGTTAATTAGGTAAAAGAGTTTATCTAATTAAGGTAGAGTGTAAAGGTAATTGTGTCATTATTTTTTTTCTTTAAGATGGGAAGGAGAGGAGATTAAAGGGAGTTACTTTTCCGCGTTTTATAGTAAGTCAAAGAACCAGTTTCCTCTTTTACTTCTTTATTTACGAGGAAAATATTTTGTCGTAAGAAATTTTGTGAATCTGGCTTTTTTTTTTAACTCATCTTTAGCTTAAGTAGTTTCTTCCTTTGATGTCATATATGTGTGTGTATGTGTGTGTATGTGTGTGTGTGTGTGTGTGTGTGTGTGTGTGTGTATATTCTAACCATTACACCAGTATACTCATCAGTCTATCTAGCATACCTCACTTGGGTAAACTTGAATAATACAAATATATTAAAAAAACGAATATACTCCCATATATTCTAACCATAACAGATATACTATTATAAATCTACCAGGTTTATATTACAGATATATATATTCCAGGTGTATATTCCAAGTGTATATTCCAGATATATATTCCAGGTGTATATATTCCGTGTATATATTCCAGGTATAAATTCCAGGTATATATTTCAGGTGTATATTCCAGGTATATCTATAAAGAGCATAAAAAAGTCTTTAATTATTGGAGGAAGATGACTGGTCGCCTCACGCCTCCATCCGGAAACGATAGCTTCATGCATATGATAATGAGGGCTGAGAGAGGGAGGATGAGAGGGTGAGAGAGGGAGGGTGAGAGGGTGAGAGAGGGAGGGTGAGAGGGTGAGAGACGGAGGGTGAGAGGGTGAGAGAGGGAGGGTGAGAGGTTGTGAGGAGGAGGGCTAAGTAGGGGAGGAAGGGTCCAGTGAGAGAGAGAGAGAGAGACAGACAGACAGATAGACAGACAGAGGTTCTCTCACCCTAAGAAACACCAGCAGCAACAAAGGGGTGGGTAGGTAGGTAGGTAGGTAGGTAGGTAGGTAGGTAGGGTAAGGTAAGGTAAGTTAAGGTAAGGTAAGGTAAGGTAAGGTAAGGTAGATAGGTAAGACAGGTAGGTCCACCATTAGCATACAGAGTGGTCGGTGAGTCAGGAACAATAAATATAATCCCAGGTAATGATAAATGCATTACACCGTCCCCCGTAGTGGCGTTCAAGAGGTTGTTTCCCGGCGATAAAGTTAGATTTATTGAGGCAGAATCCCGATATTTGGTTACGTAGAGTATTTCCATTGTTGGCCCACTCACTGACTGTAATTTCTAAGGATGGTGTTGAGGTAGGTGGGTTAGAGGGAGGTGGGTTAGAGGGAGGTAGGTGGGTTAGAGGGAGGTAGGTGGGTTAGAGGGAGGTAGGTGGGTTAGAGGGAGGTAGGTGGGTGGGTTAGAGGTAGGTGGGTGGGTTAGAGGTAGGTGGGT
The DNA here is from genome assembly GCA_958450375.1 of Homarus gammarus. Lineage (NCBI taxonomy): Eukaryota > Metazoa > Arthropoda > Malacostraca > Decapoda > Nephropidae > Homarus > Homarus gammarus. Next base: position 67,515 of record CAUDMG010003644.1, on the reverse strand, counting down.
TAGAGAGGGGCAGGCAGGTGAGAGAGAGGGGCAGGCAGGTGAGAGAGAGGGGCAGGCAGGTGAGAGAGAAATAAAGGTAAGGATTGAGAGGTAATGATTCAACAGGTGTTTTTATATGTTTGGGGGATCTGGCCACTGTCCTTGACCAAAATCATGTTAACTTTAATCTAACTTAGGCTCAATTAAACACAATTCAATCGTCCATAACTTAACCTAACAATAAAAACATAAAGAAAAACGAAAAGAAGAAATACACAGATTTCATTCAAGATACAATACAACTTTAATGCCTAGGTGATTTTAATAGATTTCACAGGAAAACTTATACACTTTGTTCGTCTAAATAAATAAAAAATAATCACACTTATTTTTTAACCACAAATTACACACAGATATACATTCAATCAATCACTATCTAAATTCCTTGATCCTTAATAATAAAAAAAAACAGATATTGTTTTTTGTGGTGTGAGATAAAGAAAAAGATTTAATTTTTAGATAATAATTACAGGTAAGGTAGTTTTTAAAGGTAAATTCACTTAGTAATTATATTAAAAAAGGTTCTCAGGTATTCAATTCTATGTAGATTCATGCGATATCTATGTGACGTCTGTGTGATGTCTGTGATGTTTATAGATAAGAAATGATATGAATATTATAATTTGATTCAGCTATATTTAGCCACTAGAGACCTCGATGTTCAATGTATTTTTAAGGAAAAGAAAAGTTTACTGTTGGAGATAAAAATATTTAGTCAATGAAAGCTGTAATGGTGGATGTAGTTAGTGAAATTAATTCTTAACGTTCTATGTATTTATTTATTTATTTATTTATTTATTTATTTACTCATTTATTTTAGAGGTTTAACTACGTGTTGCTTTAGTGTATAAGTCTTTAAATGGGGAAAATAATTATCTGGAGCTATTGATGTCTTCTCACACACACACACACAAACACACACCACTGCCCCCCATAAACACCCCTTACACCTTCCCTGTGGGTGGGTGGGTGGGTGGGTGGGTAAATGGGTGGAGTCTAGCTGTTTCTCAAGTGTGTTGGGTGTTCCTGCAGTTTAAGGAGTCAGTTTGGTGTGGTAGGTTTGGTGTTTTGTGTACCTAGCCTGGTGAACTTAGCCTGCCCGGTGAACCTAACCTGGTGACCGCATCGAGACAGAAAACACGGCAGATAATAATTGACGTTTACAAAATTTTACAGTGAAAAAATACCTCTGAAACTCGTACCATTGGGACAGTCAATCACACAAAGATAGACAGTGAGTGACAGGTGGAATTGACAGGTGAAACTGATGTGAATATGTCATGTTTGGCAAGACGTAAATAATAAAATAGTGAATAGAATAGTGAAAAACTGAAATGAAAAGCGATGATGAAATATAATGAAAAAGGAAATAATGTAGAAATTAATTATTTAAGTAAAGATAATCGACAAAAATAATTCTAGTTTTCACGTCAATTTTTAGTATTACAATAATTCATCTGATAATCATTAATAGATTATTTAATGGCTATGAACTGATTATATTGAACATTATTATAGGAAAATATCTCACCCAAGTATTAGTGAATTGACCTAAAGACACGAAAAATTATAGAAAATAATGAAATAATTTGAAAATATGAGATTTAAGCAAATTGTCACAAAAGAAGAATAATTAAAATAGCGAAATCGAAAAAAAAATGTCTCTCAACGAATTATGAATAAAGAGAGAGAGAGAGAGAGAGAGAGAGAGAGAGAGAGAGAGAGAGAGAGAGAGAGAGAGAGAGAGATCAAAAATATACGTGAGAGAGAAACAGAGAAACTGAAAGCATATGAGCGAGAAAAAGAAAAAGAAAGAAAGAAAAATGTTATGTCACTATGGATTTGTGACTACGAGCTTGTACCTCTCTCTCTCTCTCTCTCTCTCTCTCTCTCTCTCTCTCTCTCTCTCTCTGCTCCACTTAAATCGTCTCCACTACATCTCCCTCTCTATGTGTAAATGCTTCATAACTTTCAGAAATATATTGTTGCGTGTATATATGTATGTACAGTTAGTTCGTACATCAGCCGTGACCCCTGTGTGTGTGTGTGTGTGTGTGTGTGTGTGTGTGTGTGTGATCTATCTTGTCCTAACTACATGTACGTGTCTTTCTCCCTAAGGTAGAATATACGCAATAGGCTTTTTGAAAATTTTGCGTGAATATTTGCATACTTGGATACGTGTAATTTCATTTTTATAAACAAGTAATATATTTCCACGAGACTCAACTTTTAATTACACTCTTCTTCCTCGTCAGCCGTCTTCTCTCTCTTCTCTTCTCTAATTGAATTTTTTCTAAAGTTTTTATTACATTTTTTGGGGAAAATTAAAAAAGAAAATAGTAAATAAATATTGAAAAATTATACAAAGTCGAGGAAACATCTACAGGTTTTAATAAATTTATGAACAACGACTTTGAGGTCAATTGGTGAATTTATGATGGTCGTTTGGCCTCTGTCTGTCTGTCAGTTGTGAGGATGAACTGGGGGACCTAGACCAGGGTGTGGACCTGACCTGACCTGACCTGACCTGACCTGACCTGACCAAACCAAACCAAACCTAACACGAGAGGACTAACAGAGTTGGACCAGAAAAGTGGATGAAACAAAAATAACTGAAAAGAGGAAATGGAGAGAGGAAGAACGCGAAGGATTTACGTAGAGCGAGAGAAATATTTTTATGAGTAACTGTTGAACTGTGAAGCGAGGAGGAGAGAGAACGACTGTGTATAACTGTGAATAGGGATGTATAACTGTGCATAGTATTATAGAGCAGTGTATAGCAAGTATGCACCAGTGTAGACTATTATATAGCAGTTCAGAACAGTGTATACCAATGTATTGAAGTGTATAACAGTATAGTGTATAACATAGCAGTGTATACAACCGGAAATGATATCATGTATTTTTTATGATTTAATATAACTGACAAACTATTTTTGTTGGAGAGATATTTTATGGTTAATGACCCTACCAGTTGAATGACCTAAAATGAGACAGACAGACAGACAAAGGTAGACAGAGAGACATAAATAGACAGACAGAGAGACATAAATAGACAGACAGACAAACAAAGGTGCAGTACACAGTGGCAGAAAGAGATAGACAGAAAGATACACACACAGACACACACACACACACACACACACACACACAGACACACACAGACACAGACACACACACACAAGACCCCTACCCACCCACCCACCTGTGCTCGTATCATACCTGCATGGTCTCCTTATGTCAACACATCTTTACCTTGACCAAAAACCAAAGCTCACCTGAACCGTAATACGTAGGGTAAATATTTTCTCAGTAAACTTGGTATTATCATATTGTAACAAGAGAGAGAGAGAGAGAGAGAGAGAGAGAGGAGAGAGAGAGTCAAGGAATACTGAGATTTAGGATTTGAGTCTCAGAGTTTGTGTTTTTTAATTACAGTTTGTGTTTTATTTATTTATTTTATTTTAGAGTTGTAGATTGAAGTTGTAATTTGTTTTGTGTGTATATATACTTAGAGAGAGAGTGTGTGTGTGTTCCATTTACCTGGCCAAACATCCACCTCACCTGAACATCATTAACCTTTTATAATAATGTAGGAAGGAGACTAAATAAAACCCTTTAATTGTGTCTGTTTTACTTCCTCTCTCTCTCTCTTATTTTTCCTTGTTATATAGCCACCTGTTATATAGCCACCTGTTATATAATCACCTGTTATATAGTCACCTGTTATATAGTCACCTGTTATATAGCCACCTGTTATATAGCCACCTGTTATATAGTCACCTGTTATATAGCCACCTGTTATATAGTCACCTGTTATTTAGTCACCTGTTATATAGTCACCTGTTATTTAGTCACCTGTTATATAGTCACCTGTTATATAGTCACCTGTTATATAGTCACCTGTTATATAGTCACCTGTTATATAGCCACCTGTTATATAGTCACCTGTTATATAGTCACCTGTTATATAGTCACCTGTTATATAGCCACCTGTTATATAGTCACCTGTTATTTAGTCACCTGTTATATAGTCACCTGTTATTTAGTCACCTGTTATATAGTCACCTGTTATATAGTCACCTGTTATATAGTCACCTGTTATATAGTCACCTGTTATAGAGCCACCTGTTATATAGTCACCTGTTATATAGCCACCTGTTATATAGCCACCTGTTATATAGTCACCTGTTATATAGTCACCTGTTATATAGTACCAATATGTATGTAAAGTAATAACCTAATGTACGAGTTCACAACACACACACACACACACACACCCAAACACACACCCACACACACCCACACATACACACATTCCCCAAATATGTAACTGTATATTTTCAGCCTTCTGGCTGCCAAGCTCTTTCAATAAACCGTTAATTATTATTAATTATTATTATTACACACACACACACACACTCACCCACACCCACCCACACACACACACACACACACACACACACACACACACACACACACACACACACACGTAAATAAATGAAGGCATCTCTCTGTCTCTCTGTGTGTATACATCCCTGCCGACCCGCACTAAGCTATCTGCTACAGACAAGAACAACACCACCACATTAGCTGTAACACCCACCTGACGCAGAACAACTGGACACGACCTTAGCCTGCAGGAGATAACGTACGTACACAGGGGTTTAATCACACACACACACACACACACATAATCATTTAACCCCTGCGACAAAAGCTGGTTCCCTCCTGCCTAAACACACGCTGCTGAAGCTCAAACAAAACAAGTTAAGTCAGGGTTGTGGTAAAGAGAGTCGATTACAGAGGCTAGGGTAATCGTGGTTGGATTCTGACCCGAATTTAGGTTGAATTTTTTTTCATATTATTGCAGCAGGTTTTGGTTATGTTAAATTAGATTAGGTTACATTAGATTTTATGAGATTAGGTTAGGTTAGGTTAGGTTAGGTTAGGTACCAAAATCAGACCAATGTTTATAAACCATCCTTGGCCTTATTGTACGAGAACAAACATTCAACAACACGTATATTGAAATCACTCGTCATTCAAAACACTGAGACAGACGTACAAAATATTCAGTTCCATTCTCACACATTGAAGCTTTGACCTTTGACCTTTGACCTTTGACCTTTCCAGTGGATAAATATTAAACTTAATTTCATGTGAGTTTTTTTTTTTTTTAATCTGTTGGTCAAGTCTATGGTGACAAGGTTAACGATATTCCCGTACGTTTATGATCATACCTATTGTGTCCGTCTACAGTGACTAAGGTATAGTGTTTGGGTTATATTAGGTTTGACGCTAATCCGAAAGCTATAGTTGGGTTGGGTTGGGTTGGGTTGGGTTGAATTAGATTTGATAAAGAACAGCTTGATTACATTAGTTCAAGTTTGGTCAGGTTTGCTTAGATTAGATTAAATTAGCTTAACTAAGGTTCAATAACACTAGGTTAGGTCAGGTCACGCTAGGTCAAATCAGGTCACCAACCCCTACAGAAGTGGAGATCACCCGGAACAGCTGACCTCTTACCCAAGTACAAGATGCATCACCAACACACATCATCCCAAAATTGCCTTGGATTCCTACACTCGACTTCCGTCCTTCACCCCTCCTCCCCGTCCTTCACCCCCTCTCCTCCCCGTCCTTAACCCCACCTCCCCGTCCTCCCCCCCCCCTCCTCCCCGCCATTCACCCCCCTTAATACAGCTCCCAAGACATATCATTCCACTGTCTTGTCATTCTTCCCACGCCAACAACATTCCTTAACTCAACCTGCATTTTCTCATACTCGTGATATATCCAGGTCATGTATCGTAACTTAGTAAACATTTCCAGCACTCAGATACGCCAAAAATGTAGTGAAATTCCTGTGCAATGAAAGGCCAGCTGAGCCAGTCTCTGTGTTTATTTGACCAGGGGTAAGGAACAGGTATGTATAAACTTGTCTGAATTTAAGGTTACTTGTGTCTCTGAATATAAGGTCACATGTAATGGAAACCAATATACACACACACACACACACACACACACACACACACACATACCATTACCCAGAAGACATTCATGGCATTAACCAGAAGACACTTATGGCATTAACCAGAAGACACTCGTGGCATTAACCAGAAGACACTTATGGCATTAACCAGAAGACACTCGTGGCATTAACCAGAAGACACTCGTGGCATTAACCAGAAGACACTTATGGCATTAACCAGAAGACATTCGTGGCATTAACCAGAAGACACTTATGGCATTAACCAGAAGACACTCGTGGCATTAACCAGAAGACACTCGTGGCATTAACCAGAAGACACTTATGGCATTAACCATTCAACAAGATACTTGAACCACCCCAAGGACTATAACCACGCCATCACCAGCAAGAAGTTTAAGTAATTATTTCATTTAATATTAAAACGGCTTCCTTGACAGTGAGGAGACGAGGAGGGTATTTAGAGAGATGGTCGCGGATGTGAAGTGACCATTATCAACTTGGTATGTCAGCATTAACACAGGTAACATATCCAAGGTGGTTTAAATTATTGAAGAGGCTGGAATGAACTTAGTTTCTGGGGAATTTTCTCAGTATTTAGCTAGTTTAATGGACCCGGAACCTAACCTAACCAAACCTAACCTAATCTAACCTAACCTAACCTAACCTAATCTAACCTAATCTAATCTACCCTAACCTATAACCTAACCTGCCCTGACCTAACCTGCCCTGACCTAACCTAACCTGCCCTGACCTAACCTGCCCTGACCTAACCTGCCCTGACCTAACCTGACCTAACTTTATCGACCCCGACATACCTTAGATTAAAACTAACCTAACCAAACCTATCCAATATGGTAGTTCTGTGTGGCTACAACTTTGCATGGTTGTGATTTTCTAAAGTTGTGATTTCTATGGTTGTAATTTTGTAAAGTTATAGTTCTGTTTCCGTATGTCTCTCTGATCTAAAGCTAAAAAGCTAAACTCAGTGAACATATGATACGTCCTCTTACTTACGCTAATATCTCCAGCTAACTGAGTGGATTCACAATGTCAGATTTCAACCCGTGGAGAGAGAGATGTTATTCTGACTAAATCTGACAGGCTGGCAGATTTCAACGTGTATAAAGTTAAGTTTAAATTAATGTAGAGCAAATAATGAAAGGCCTTGGGACTGTCACAGAATGCTAGTTGAGATAGATAGATAGATAGATAGATAGATAGATAGAAAACAACACCTACTACCACCTATTCAATAATGACAAAATCAGTCAGTCAGTAAGTCAGCCAGCCAACCAGTCAGTCAATCGGCCAGTCAGTCAGCGAGTCAGTCAATCAGTCAGTCAGTCAGTGAACCTTTACCTGGGTCACCACACACGATCCCTTGTATTTAATGAACTTCTGTCTCTTCTCACCTGACAAACTCTAATTAATCTGAGGCACTGACCCGATTTATTAATGAACTCTAATGTTACAAAAAATAA
>CAUDMG010003644.1:50000-57500 GCA_958450375.1 Homarus gammarus | reverse complement strand
ACCCGCCACTTCATCACTGTCATCGGCTGTCTATATATAATCACACTGTCATTAGTTTGTCATTTGTAGAAGAAAATAGTCGTCTGGTGACTTTGACTCCGGCTAATATGTCAAGGTCAAGTTGGGTTCACGGACACAATACCTGGATTTAGTCTTGTCTTTACATGCGAGTTACTAAGGATACACTTTTAGATCGACTTGTCGTGCATTTTCGACATGAACTTGGGGTTGTTATGTCGGAGGTGAGTCATGACATCAAAGGTCATCTTCCGTGACTCATGACATATATCTTCTCGGGGAGGTCATCACTATCTGTCATGTCATATATTAGAACAAGATATACCTAATGCATCACGTGTTGGGGGCTCACCTGTGATGTTTTTCATATTGAGAATAGAACTAAAAATTGAGTTAATATGTGAGACTGTGTTAGTTAGTCACGAGACACCTATGATGAAGACAGAGATCATCTTTGTTGTTTTATGATATAATTCACTTTATATACTGTGTGTGTGTGTGTGTGTGTGTGTGTGTGTGTGTGTGTGTGTGTGTTGACTGTATGTCTGTGTGTCTGATTTTGTTATGTGTGTGTACGCGTGTAAGTGAGTCAGCCTTGCAACACAAAACAAAGCATATTTTTTAATTATACTCTTAATAAAATGAATCACCATGGCAACCGTTCCCAGCTGACAAAAACATACACAAAAAACGTGACGAAATATAACCCCCCTCCCCCTCCCCCCACCCCGCCCCCTCCCCCCTCCAACCACCCACCTGTAGTGAAAAGTGAGGGGGGGGGGGGGTCGACGTTCACCTGAGCAGCAAGGGGGAGGGGACGGGGTGGGGGGGAATCAACGTTCACCTAGGCAAGAAAGGTAAGGTAAGTCATCGTTCACATAACCGGTAGAAGGATAGAGACGGACGTTCACATAAACAATACAGACAGGTGTAGTGACTCGACCTTCACTCACACCTGTAACTCACTAATTACTAGCGCGAACACCAAACTTTCCTCAGGTAAGGACTTCCCATTCATCACTTGAACTTACACTGTGGTAGATACTTTGTTAGGTTAGATTAGGATAGGATAGGTTTATAATTGTTTTAGGAAATTCACACCCTTCAACTCCCTCCCCCCACACACACCCTCACATTCCCCCTCCCCCCCCCCCCCCAAAAAAAAACCACCCACCCACTAACTCACAACACGACCCAACAAACTTATCAACAGACAAAAAGTAAGTTAGTCGTACCTGAAGTGTGGTGTGTTACTGTCCCTTGTGGAGCTGTTAACATCACTTACCTGGAGGAGAAGAGAGTATTAGTCATGTTACCTGTCCTCCATCACCCTCACCTGCCCTATTGTCTCTCACCTGTCAATCTATCTTATTTTTTCTCATTTTCTTTTTATTTTCTATCTTACTTTTTGATAATAGTAGCGATAATAATAATGATGATGAAAACAACAACAACAATAATAATGATAACAGCAATAATAATAATAATAATAATAATAATAATAATAATAATAATAATAATAATAATAATAATAATAATAATAATAATAATCACCTTTTCATGATGGTAGAGGAAGCTCAGTCGTCGCATCAACTCTTATGGCATCGTTGACCAGGTGCTGGTGAACACACCTATAATTAAGAAGTCACATTAAGGAGGGGTCCAGAGTCATCATTATACCGTGTGTGTGTGTGTGTGTGTGTGTGTGTGTGCGTGTGTATTAAATACATTTCCTAAGCTAAACACTGTATGGATATAGATCTCTAATATATATGAATTTTTATACCTATATTTAAGGTAATTTCTAAGTTTTAAGTTCACTACAGACTGAGATTAATAACATAACAAATTTATCATGTCTGTTTTAAATCATTACAACAACCTATTTCTTCATTAAATACTACGTTATTCTAGTTTATTTACCTAATAATCAATAATATTACACTAATTTATATAATGACAAATAATTTACATAATGTATATAATGATACACAATACACTAGTCAGTTTATATAACAGTTACACTCCAATTTATATATAAACACTTCACCATTTATTACTTAAGACATAGATCAGAATATTTAATCACCTAAAACCAATCATTACCTGGAACAAGACTGAACTATCTGCCCCCCCCCCCACCCCACCAACAATAACTAACCAATTAGGACAACAGACAAGGCGAGACGTCTCCTGATTGGCTGGGAGGTCACTGCTGTCTGAGCCAATTGACCCCCATAACACGGCCCTTGAATCAGAATAGTTCGTACGATTAATATTTCCCGTAATATTACGTTAGAAAATGGCGGAAAATGTGTGGTAAGACTCTATTGGTTTAGTCAGATGCTTCATATATCACCAATGACTGACTGACTCACTCTCTCACTGACCGAAAAATAAGTCAATTTCACTTATTTCGCTTATTATCATAATATGTTATATTTTTTGTATAATTATCCAGTAAATTTAAACTCACTTATTTGTATTAGTTACGGAATTTAAATTTAAATTATTCTCATTATTTCAGTAAGTTTAAACTGCCTGATTCTAATTATATAAATAAAGTCTAAGTTCTTTTTTTATAGTCGTAAAAAACTAATCCAAATTTCAAGATGCTCAAAACATCTTTCTCATAGTAAATAATGAGATAGAAACTGATAAAAGCATAAAGGAAACACAAAGACAAGACTAAACCTGGTACTGACTACAATACGAACGCCATAATGGTGAACGTCCACCTCACACCAACTTAAAAGGTTCAATGAATAACAACAAAAAGAGACTCATTCATTCTGTGACCATTAGGGTGAGTGGGCCGTCCGGATACATAGTGATGTTGTCTTTATGTTGTTGGTGCTATAGTTGATCGCTTCCTATTGTTGTGTAGTGTGTAGATAATTATGTCAGGATGTATGGTGGATAGACCTTTACCTTTACCACCAGGTGTAATAATATATGAGGTGGTTTATTACCCATAATTATACAGGTGTATCTTTTATGGTAACAATATGAAAGGTTGGGTTTATTGGTGTTGATAATGAATGTGTGAGTTGTTACCAAGTGGCAGGTTTACACACACACACACACACACACACACACCAGACAAAGACAAAAACTCAAATACTTCTTCACGTAAAAGAATTAAGAGAATGCACTACAGGTGGCAATAACTCAGGCTCAGTTCACATCCCCGTCCGTCTGCATTTGGAGTATCCCGGTAAACAAGCTCCCAATATCTAGACTCCCGCTCTAATTCCTGAAAACTCGCCAAATTTGCTTGACATCTGCGTGACTTAATACAAAGTTTGTAATTTGCTTATGCAGATGGAACCTTTGCCATCCGCCTTCACAGGATCGAGACGGAATCTAATACAGTTGAATTAGGAAGTTTTGAAGAGGAATTTCTTATTGGATTCTTTTCGTAGTCTGATACGCGTCGTGGGGGGAAAAATAGTGATTAATGAAAGTAAATATGATTATAATGAAGTGAAGGACACGCGTTTACACCCCTCTCTCTCTCACTCTCTCTCTCTCTCTCTCTCTTTCATTTCCTTTCGCTATTTCCTTTTTTCCAAGCTTGCTCGCTGTACACACACACACACACATTAATATAAAATTTAACATAAAATTAAAAATATCAGACGAAAGAAACATCCTAAAAACTTTAACTGACAAGATACATTTCCTTACATATACTTCTTTTACGTCTCCTGTTTTTTTTGCCATAACATTAAGAGTATTTCTGGTAAAAGTTCCTGTGTGTATTTTTCCCCTTAAGGTTCTTTGAGTAAAATCTTCAAGGAGCTTTTCTCACATAATTCATTGCAGAGAGAGAGAGAGAGAGAGAGAGAGAGAGAGAGAGAGAGAGGAGAATAAACGAACACACAGCAACACACGCTATAAATTCTCTCTTTTGGACAGCGGCCGACACACTTGTTGACTCAAAGGCGATTTTCCTCAGGTGTGGAGACGAGAGAGTGACAAAGAGAGAGAGAGAGAGAGAGAGAGAGAAAGGGGGGACAGGTAACGAGAGAGAAAGACAGAGAGAGGGGCGAAAGGAAAGAGAAAAATAAGGTTAGAAGACAGAGGAAGAGACTAAGACAGATAGACAGACAGATACACAGACAGATAGACAGAGAAAGATACGGTACAAAATATCTGGTAGAAAGTTATTTTTCATTTTTTTTTTTATATACGTCAAAAGTTCAGCGAGTATTTTGCCAATTTTTCTCCCCGTCAATTTTTTGTTCAACCTTTTCCGTGGGATTGAATGAACAAAAGCTATGAATGAAGGAATATTCTCTCGTGTTCACTGATGCAGAGAATAAAAAAAAAAAAGTGAAAGAAAAAGAAAAGTTTGACTCTAAAAAGTTTACAGAAAGAAAGCAAAAAAAAAAAAAAAAAAAAGAAATAAAAGATATAACTGAAATTAAGTATAAAAATGGTTTAAATGTTCTGGATATATTACTTTTTTTTTTTTTTAGGTGAATATATTGTATACTGACGCTGTTGTTTTGGGGGATGTGATTTGTGTTATTATATTATTATTGTTGTTGTTTTTGTTATTATTAGGGTTATCGTTTTTTAATATTAATGTTATTGCTGTGATTGTTGTTATTGTTGTTGTTGTTTTGATTTTATTTAATATTAGGGTTATCATTTTTTTATTATTAATGTTATTGTTGTTGTTATTGTTGTCATTGTTGTTGTTGTTATTGTTGTTATTGTTGTTGTTGTGATTGTATTATTATTATTATTATTATTATTATTATTACCGTCATCAGCCTTGTTTTATTATCATTATTTACCATAATATCACCAAATAAAACAAAACTATACTAAAAAAATATTAATTAAATCACATACCCATCCAGAACACACCTGAAAAAACACACTCCAAAAAAAACACCCAAAACACTCACAAAAACACACGAAAAACACACAACTCCCCAAAAACACACACCAACCCCCTCAAGAAACACCCCATAAAAACACACATAAGAACACCAAGAAACACACACACAAACACCAAGAAACACATACACACACAAACACCAAGAAACACATACACACACAAACACCAAGAAACACATACACACACAAACACCAAGAAACACATACACACACAAACACCAAGAAACACATACACACACACAAACACCAAGAAACACATACACACACAAACACCAAGAAACACATACACACACAAACACCAAGAAACACATACACACACAAACACCAAGAAACACATACACACACAAACACCAAGAAACACATACACACACAAACACCAAGAAACACATACACACACAAACACCAAGAAACACATACACACACAAACACCAAGAAACACATACACACACAAACACCAAGAAACACATACACACACAAACACCATATTTTTCCCGATCTCGAAATAAAATCCTAATTATCTTATCATTGTTTGCTTCGTATTTTCCAGCGTATTAACTCATTTTCTTTTCCAGTTGGTTCCCTTCTTAAGAGCTCAATGCTAATGATTTCAGTAATTAAGGTGAGGTGTATTATTCATCGGCCTTAATTGGCTTCAGAATGGAAGGAAGAATACACAAAGTAAGTCAACACTACTACTACTACTACTACTACTGTAAGTCCTTTTCTTAACTAATGTGTTTAAATGTTTAGTGTTCTGTTTAGGTTAGGTTAGGTTAGGTTAGGTTAGGTTAGGCTAGGTATGCACGTAATCATTAAGGGTTAAATCAGGTGAGTGCCAGCCTCGACTCCCTGGTACAATCTAAACCATTAAAACTTCCTGTAGTATGTTTAATTTATGCAGTTTACCAGCTGTTGAAAGTTTAGCTGCAACCGAGTACAAAGTGAGGCTGCGTCCCATTCCTCCTGGTGGGGGTGAGAGTGGTGGGGTGTGGGATGGGGTGAGGGTGGAGTGAGGGCGGGGTGAGGGTAGGGTTGGGTGAGGGTAGGGTGGGGTGGGGTGAGGGTGGGGTGGGGTGAGGGTAGGGTGGGGTGAGGGTAAGGTGGGGTGGGGTGGGGTGAGGGTGGGGTGGGGTCAGGGCGGGGTGAGGGTAGGGTTGGGTGAGGGTAGGGTGGGGTAGGGTGAGAGTGGGGTGGGGTGGTGGGGTGGGGTGAGGGTGGGGTGGGGTGAGGGTGGGGTGGGGTGGGGTGGGGTGAGGGTGGGGTGGGGTGAGGGTAGGGTGGGGTGAGGTGAGAGTGGGGTAGGGTGGGGTGAGGTGAGAGTGGGGTGGGGTGAGAGTGGGGTGGGGTGGGGAAAAGAGATAGGGGGTCAAGGTTGGAGGAAGGATGAGGAGGAAGATGGAAGGGAGTAAGGAGATAGATATATAAACAGAGAAAGAGACAGACAGACAGACAGACAAATAAACAGAGACAGACAGACAAACACACAGACAGGTAGACAGAATATGCCAATGACTATAACCTCCCAACCTAATCAGATATTTAAATTAAGGATTGATCCCACTCACCCCCCCCCCACCCCTTCCAATCCCTTAATACGTCGGGATTAGAGAGACATTTAGTACCCAACCCGGAATTATATCGGATTGATTTCACCAACTACTATAAGCTGTCTGTCTCTGTCTGTTTACCGTGAATCAACTGGGAGAGAGACAGAGAGAGAGAGAGAGAGAGAGAGAGAGAGAGAGAGAGAGAGAGAGAGAGAGAGAGAGAGAGAGAGAGAGAGCATGGGTGTATCAACAATTTTTCACTGGTAGGGAGAGGACCATCAGACACAGGTAGGAAAGAGGGGGGAGGGGGGAGGGGGGAGGGGGGAGGGGGAAGACGGCAGGTACAAAAATTAAATCCAACTTTTACTAAACGTACAATACAAACATCATATTTTCCTTAACATTAAACAAAACATCGATTATACTCGTAAATTACACTTATTCAACTCACTTTAATTAATATTGAATTCATAATACACATAATACATACGGTATACATAATTAGATACCAGTATTCATTATGTATAGTCTCAGAAAACATGTTACATAATAGATTATTATTGAGTTGGTGTGGAAGTTTGTAATAGAAGAGTACAAAGAAACCTCACACATCAACACTAGTGCGTCACATATGAATTAAAAGGTCTTTGAGATGCACTTAACTAATGTACTGTTTTGAGAAAATTCATAGTCTTCTTTTTCCTACGACAAGATTTTAATAAAGGATTTCTTGCAGTGTTTTGTTATGCTGCAAATGAACTGAGTTTGTCGAATGAGTTTGTTGATTAATTTCTTGAGTACGATTACTTGAGTCCCTTGAGTACGATTATTTGAGTCCCTTGAGTACGATTATTTAATCCCCTTGAGTACGATTATTTGAGTCCCTTGAGTACGATTACTTGAGTCCCTTGCGTACGATGATTTAATCCCCTTGAGTCTTACTCGGGGGAATAGAGTTTCATAATCAAAGGGTTAAGTCATCGTAATGAATAAGTTCTTACAAATAACACTAAATAGTGGT
>CAUDMG010003644.1:32500-45000 GCA_958450375.1 Homarus gammarus | reverse complement strand
GGAGAGAGGAGGTGGGTGGGTGATTCTTCTTCTTCTTCTTCTTCTTCTTCTTCTTCTTCTTCGTCTTCTTCTTCTTCTTCTTCTTCTTCTTCTTCGTCTTCTTCTAGTTAATTATATCTTTGTTTTGTTTCATATTCTATTTTTTTTTCGAACCCCAAGAACACAAAAACAAAAACAAAAACAATAAACTACAAAAATCTGAAGAAAAAAAAAAACAAAAAAAAACATAAAACAAAAACCTAACATCACAAAACCACGAAACCCACACACAAAATAAACCCCCCCCCTAAAATCACGAGAAAAAAAAAAAACTAAAACCCCATCACATTAAAACCATAAAAAAAAAAGAAATCAAAGCTTCAGGTACCAAAAAATAAAACGAGTCTCAGAACCATTCAACACCCCGCCTACACCACCACCACCTCCACACATACTGTATTCACTGCTATATATTTCACACCTGACCTTCTCGTCTATGTTGAGGAGAAGAAAAAACAAACTCCTTTTTCATCTTCGCTTTTCTTTTACATTTTTTGGTCTCACGAGTTATGTTATACGTTGTACCTGTATACATGCTGAAATATATACTTACACTCTCTATATACATGCTGTACTGTATACATATATTTAATTTCCCTTTTGTAAGGTGATTCGTTTCAACATTATTTCAAGAATATTTTTAACCTGTCATGTATTTTAGAAGAATTTCTTAGTTGATTAAAGGTCAACTCAGGTGTTCAAAGGTGAGATGATGGTATTTCAACTGATTGATGGACTGTTAATGTCTTACTCACACACACACACACACACACACACACACACACACACACACACACACATACACTTAAGACACACACACACACACACACACATATTCATCACCAAGTACTATATGAAAATTACGACTGGAAATTGGATCAGTACCGACAAGGACCTTTATAACTCACAACATAAACTATCATATGAATTAACAATATATTTCATCTACAACTTTTTCATCGTTAATTTAATGAATAATGTATAACACCTCTAACTAGTGATACAAAAATTATACTCAATCACAGGTAATTTTTTTGGTTGTTATTTTCACCGTTGGAAGTAATTGATACGGACGAGAGGTGATGTGTACCCGGGGATGTACTGTGTGTGTGTGTGTGTGTGTGTGTGTGTGCGTGTGTGTGCTAATAAATTAACTCGTGACCTCCTAATTGCTCCGCTAAGGTTCCCATGGTCATATATAGTGTATGGGCAGAGTGGCCACAGTGCACCTGAGTGGCCACAGTGCACCTGGGTGGCAATACAATACCGGATTAATAAATAATAATTCCACCTTGGCGATCAGGACTTCTTCCCTTCCCTCGTAACTTCCTCAACCTCCACAACCTCCTCCTCCTCCACCCTTTCCTCTTCCCTTCCTCCTCCTCCACCTCCTCCACCTCTTCCTCTTCCCTTCCTCCTCCTCCACCTCTTCCTCTTCCCTTCCTCCTCCTCCACCTCTTCCTCTTCCCTTCCTCCTCTTCCACCTCTTCCTCTTCCCCTCCTCCTCCTCCTCCACCTCCTCTCCCCTTCCTCCTCCTCCACCTCTTCCTCTTCCCTTCCTCCTCCTCCACCTCTTCCTCTTCCCTTCCTCCTCTTCCACCTCTTCCTCTTCCCCTCCTCCTCCTCCACCTCTTCCTCTTCCCTTCCTCCTCCTCCAAAGACTTAACACTTATATAAAACTCTTATATATTTACCACGAGAACGAAAAAAAAAACCCTATATTAATATCATGTTAACATTAAAACCCACCATGATATACATACACACATCTACACAAACACTATTCATATTACATACAAACACACACAGATGATATATATATAAGACTCATCATTATCGTTACACTAAAGCCTTATTATGAACGCCTCCAACACCTGCTGATAATAGTCACCTGTCAGTAGGCACAAACATCAACACAGGTGAAAAAGGTGAATTTATCTCCTCAAATGTATATAATTCAGGGTGACATTCGAATTATCGCCGGAATAAGAGACTTCAAATACGCTATTTTTTTTTTTTAATTATATTTCGCACGAGCTGTTTTAATTGTAATTGAAATTTAAATGAACTATTGTGAAGACTAAATTGATTTGCTGTTAGTTGACAATCACAGCGCCCAGAACTCTACCGTATGACAATGTCGGCTATGTTAGACTTGGTCATTGTTTTGTTTATTTTTATGTAAAGTCTTGTATCACTGGTGTCTGACTCACTATACTTATTAAACATAGAAATCTCACAGAAGAGGCAGACAGTGGTAAGATAGTGCTAAGACAACCAAGAGTATTTGATAGGAAAGGTTTGGTTAGGTTAGGTTAGGTTAGGTTAGGCTAGGTTAGGTTAGGCTTACCCAGGTTTTACGTCCGGCTCCTCAACACAACCATCGGGCCAAAATACTTGCAGCATAAAACACATTTAATATTTCAATAATTTTTTCCAGGGTGTCGGAGTTCCGCTTTCATAATGGAACATAATATTATTTATATGTTAATGTAATTAGAATCACGTGAATTTATGCTGGAATTGTTGTGTTGAACTGAAGAGCCGCGCATGTGAGTAGGGATGAGGGATGAAGGAGGGAAGAAGGAAGGAGGAAGGAGGAAGGAGGGAGGGGGATAGAGGGAGGAAGGGAGGAGGGAGAAGGAATGAAGGAGGGAAGAAGGAGGGAGGAATGAAGGAGGGAAGAAGGAAGGACGGAGAAGGAATGAAGGAGGGAAGAAGGAGGGAAGAGGGCTAAAGTATAGAGAGGCCTTTATTTACTTCTAATGGGGAGGTGAGGTATTAGGGAGGAGGAGGAGGAGGTAGTGAGAGAAACAGACAGACAGACAGACAGACAGACAGACAGAATGAACATAAAAAACATCCTCCATCCTATTATCATCACACACACACACACACACACACACACACACACACACACACACACACGCAAAGACGAAACTAAAACCACCATACGCCCTTCTTCCCCAAGCCAATTACACCCCCTCACAACAATACGGCTGTTATTCCATTACAGCTGAAACCAAACAACGCGAAATAATCAATGCTGAACCCTTTAATTAACTCATAGAAATTGTTGACTGTAGTAGGGGTTGAATGCTCTCTATACAGGATCAGGGTTTAGTGTTTGGAAATATATGGGATCAACAATGAATAAATACAGGTTCGGCTTTGTAGGATTATGTGACGTGGTGGGCAATATTGTTGGTGTTTATCTATAGAAGGGATGGATAATGGTGATAATGGTGGTAATAGTAATGGTGATAATGATAAGTAGTAGTAGTAGAATTATTATTTGTTGTGGTAGTAGTAGTAATAATGGTTGTAATGATAATAATAATAATAATAGTCGTAGTAGTAGGTAAAAATTAGGTAAAAAAAGGGTAAAAATTAGATAAAAAATGAAAAAAAAATATGTAGTAGTAGTAGTAGACTCACAAAAAAAAATACTCATAGCAAACAGCAATTAACCCCAAACACCATCTCATTAAATACAATACAACAACAAAACAACAAAACACAAACACTCAATTCAAGTTAACTATTGGACTATCAAATTTAATCTCAGGAATTAATATCGTTATAGAACAACTCTTTCATGGCTTCTCCTACTCCACCACCCATCCCCCTCCCCCCCCCAAAAAAAAAAAAATCGGTAATCGAATTTAAGGTAAGAAACGAGAACGAATTAACGCAAGTTCAGGTTTAACAATGCTTCAAAGGTGTGGTGACCAGGTGAGAGAGAGAGAGGGAGAGAGAGAGACAGAGAGAGAGAGAGAGAGAGAGAGAGAGAGAGTTTTGGTGTGTGTGTGTGTGTGTGTGTGTGTGTGATCTGAGGTCGGAGGTAAAAGTATGTCATCAAAGGTGTTAACTTAATGAGGAAGAGATAGAGAGATAGTGAGAGGCCAGACCTGATTCTAACCTCCTATAATACAATACTGGAGGTCGGTTCATAATGGTTCGAGAGGCCAAACGCTTGTGTGGTTCTAACTTCCAGTGATGCAATAAATGGAGTTCAGTTTATAATGGTTCTTATAATGAATATTTTTTTTTTATAATTGAAAGATTTTAGAAAGTAAAAACATTGGTTGATTTAACAGTAAAAACCCAAAATATCAACATTATTCTACCTTAACTAAATACAATACAATCATTTACCACCACTTGTAATAATAAGTTAATGAGAGAACGTACTTAAAAGACCTTAGTTATTTAAACATAGATCAACAAGAAAAAAAATACTCCCTGATCTAACGTAACAAAAAATAAAAAAAATAAAAATATATGAAAGAAAAAAAATGTCTCTATTAAGGTCTTAAATCACAAACTCCGAACCTTTGATTTTAGTCTCATTGTTAAAGGCCCTCTCATCTTTTCTTTAAAATCCAATAGGTAATTTAATTAGGAAGTCTGTTGTGGTGAGTCAATTGGTTAAGACCCTTTGTGGTAGACGAGGGTTAAAAAAAAAAAAAGAAGTCCTTAATTTCGGGAGGAATATCTTGTATCGAAGCTAATTTACGATCGTCAGAATTCTTATATATATATTTTTTTTAAGGAAATATTTTAGTTGTTATTGATGCTTGTTGTTGTTGATGTTATTACTGCGCTTGTTGTTGTTGTTGTTGTTGTTGTTATTATTAGTGTTTTTGTTTCCTTCATCTCTCTTCCCTCTTCTTCCTCACTCCTTTCTCTTCTTCCTCCGCCCCATGTTCTTCTTTTCATCTTCTTCCTTATCCCTCGTTTCCTCTTTCTCCCAACTCCTTCCTCTGTCTGTCCTCCTCCTACCCTCTTCCTACTCCTCCTCTTCCTTCCTCTCTTAGTCCTCCTCCTACTCTCTTCCTACTCCTCCTCTTCCTTCCTCTCTTAGTCCTCCTCCTACCTCTTCCTCCTCCTCTTCCTTCCTCTCTTCGTCCTCCTCCTCCTCCTCTTCCTCATGCACCTCAAAAGATTAACGATAATGGGACGCGATATAAAGTTTCCTTTGCTTGTCCCCGCTAATGGTGTCATGCAATGCAGTATCAGGCAGCCCCGAGAGCAGCTTCAGGCAGGCAGCACCGGGAGTAGTATTAGACAGGGAGCACCGGGAGCAGTATCAGACAGGCAGCACCGGGAGCAGTATTAGACAGGCAGCACCGGGAGCAGTATTAGACAGGCAGCACCGGGAGCAGTATTAGACAGGGAGCACCGGGAGCAGTATTAGACAGGCAGCACCGGGAGCAGTATTAGACAGGGAGCACCGGGAGCAGTATCAGACAGGGAGCACCGGGAGCAGTATTAGACAGGGAGCACCGGGAGCAGTATTAGACAGGGAGCACCGGGAGCAGTAACAGCAGCAAGCAACACCACCACCCAACACAAACACGTAATAATAACGGCAATAAATCACCAACTTCATCAAGATAATAACAATAACACCAAGTTCTGACGTCACCTCATGCTAGGGGGGACAGGTAAAGGTGATTAAGATCATTGAGACCATAATTAACAGGTAGGAGACCAGGTGAAGGTAACTGATTAGTGTTAATTACTGTAATTAGAAGGTCAATAACAAGTAGTTTAAATTTTTCCTGCAGGTATCTGATAGAGAGAGAGAGAGAGAGAGAGAGAGAGAGAGAGAGAGAGAGAGAGAGAGAGAGAGAGAGAGAGAGAGAGAGATAAACAAACAAACAAGCAAAGTTAAGATAGGAAGAGGCTGATAATGGAGGAAAAGGCGAGAGAAATAATTAGGAAGGATAAGAATGAGTCAAGATAATGGAAGAAGGAAGATAAAAGGAAATAACAAACAGAATGCTGATTCGATGGAGGAGGAACAAAGAAAATTTAAGAAAGAAGAAGAACAAGAAAGAAGAACAAGGAAGAACAAGAAGAAGAAAAAACAATAACAACAGAGAAGAAAAACGAATAAGAAGAAAGAGTAAAAGACGAAGAGTAACTAAAAAGAAAACGCTAAAAATGATAAAAAACGGATTAAACAATTAAACGAGTGAAAAATAGTAATAAAACGAAGGCAGAAAAGAAGAACGAAGAAGGAATGAAAGAATTAAAACTAAGAACATTGGGTTACTTGACATGCAAGACTTCAATAATCACCTTTACCGGAGGATAATGATATAGTGTCTAGACCTCAAGTAAGACCTCAAACACTGGACAAAACCTCAAGTACGACCTCAAACACTGGACAAAACCTAACGTAAGACCTCAAACACTGGACAAAACCTCAAGTACGACCTCAAACACTGGACAGAACCTCAAGTAAGACCTCAAATACAGGGCAAAACCTCAAGTAAGGCCTTAAACACTGGACAAAACCTCAATTAAGACCTCAAACACTGGACAAAACCTCAAGTAAGACCTCAAACACTGGACAGAACCTCAAGTAAGACCTCAAACACTGCATAAGACAGCCAGGACCTCCCTCACCCCCCTAATACTCACAGTAATAACACATGACACGACTTACTGATAGTGACCTCAGTTGGTGACACGAAAGTTAGGTCAAAATAGGTCATACATTTTTGCTTTATTTTCATACATTTCTGTCCATTTTTACTTCATTTTTACTTCATTTCATACATTTCTGTCGATTTTCTTCATACTTTTTTCCCATCTTCATACATTTCCATACATTTATACAATATATTCTCATACATTCTATACATACATCTACTTCCTTTTCATATATTCATACAGTTTATACATTTCCTCATTATTCACCTCTATACATTAATACATTTTTATGACTTTATACATCAATTTGAATATCTTTCGTGTTTTAACCCTCCCCCCCCCTCCCTGTAGTGTGTCTTAATGGTGTCATATATGTATTTGTGTCTGTCTGTTTGTATATCGTAATCACGTTGGGTAGTTTGGCATAATTTTGTGACCATCTGTCTTCATTATGTTTGGAAATAAACACACACACACACACACACACACACACACACACACACACACACACACACACACACACAACAACAACAACAACAATACAATGACATACGTACGAACAAACACGCACACGAGAGAGAGAGAGAGAGAAAGAGAGAGAGAGGGAGAAAGAAAGAGATAGATAGATAGAGAGAGAGAGAGAGAGAGAGAGAGAGAGAGAGAGAGAGAGAGAGAGAGAGAGGGAGCAAAAAAACCTCCTCGACACTACCTCCAGCCCTTCTAC
Organism: Homarus gammarus; assembly: GCA_958450375.1. Classification (NCBI taxonomy): domain Eukaryota; kingdom Metazoa; phylum Arthropoda; class Malacostraca; order Decapoda; family Nephropidae; genus Homarus; species Homarus gammarus. The sequence continues at coordinate 37,790 of CAUDMG010003644.1, read as the reverse complement.
ACCTCCCCGCCTGTACTCTCATTAACACAGTACAAGTGAGCTATGCCTCTCTCGTTAGACTATAATACCCTAAAGCTCTTTCAATGTCTATAGTTACGTGTAGTAGACCTCATTAGCGTCTTACTAACGAGCTAAAATGATGATAGTGGATTCTCTAACACCCAGGGGATTTCTGCCTTTGGATTTCGGACTTTATTGTTGAATGTTTCTTATCGTCACCATTCCTTAAGACCAATGCTGTACGGTCTTCGGTCTTGATCTCTTATTAGGTCCTGGTGTGGTTATAATGCCACACTTGTCATCCGGGTCACAGAACCAGCGAGGGTGGGTTGGGTTTGGTTTCTGGGTTAGGTTTGTGGGTGGGTGGGTGGATGGGTGGGTTAGGTGGGAGTCACAGTTACACTAAACTAAGTACTTCATCAGGTAGTCAGCACAACCTTACCTAGGTCATGTTACCTCTGCCTCACCTGCTTAATTAATGATGTTTTTCCCCTCTCAATTGTTGATCATATCAGAATATAATTGTGCTGTATTTTCATCATCTAAAACTGACATATGCAATGAAAGAAAACTCACTATGTAAATTATTACAGCCAATAACTTGATAATTTAGTCGGAAGTTGTCAGTCTGTTGTTGATTTGTGTTTCTATATCATTGTTTGTTATTCACATGTTATTAATTAACTTCAACAGGTAAATAACTCCTATCAGATATACTTTGTTTATTAACCTTAAGAAAGTAGTTATTGTTTTTTATGATATTTACCAAACCTAACCTAACCTAACCTAACCTAACCCGACTCCACACACTTCCCTTAACACCAGCTAAGAGATGAAACATAAAGGTCAAGAAACTACAGTAGTCTCCCGTCTTGGCCGCCTCAACTCTCACGTGCAAAGGAAAATTTTACCAGACACACAAACTCTGCTGCAGCGACTTGTGACTGGTCATGTCTCTCCTCGCATGGTAAACAAGAGGGTTCAAGTCGGAAAGGTTTCGTGACTGCCGGCCATGTGCAGACTTACAGAGAAGGCTCTTGAAAACTCACACAGAGAGAGGAAAAAAAATCAGGGAACAAGAGGTAACCCGCCACGACACACTGCCTGGTAACACTGTTTGTTGCCAGGTAAAATATTGTTCTTTTTTTTACGCTCGATATGAATAATTGATTAATGTTTCCTATAAGGTATGTGTGTATGTGAGGGTGCGATAGTGGTAATGGTGGTGGTGGTGGGTGGTGTGGTGGTGGTGGGTAGTAGTGGTGGTGATGGTGGTGGTGGTGGGTGTGGTGGTGGTGGTGGTGGTGGTAGGTGGGTGGTGGTGGTGGTGGTGGTGGTGATGGGTGTGGTGGTGGTGATGGGTGTGGTGGTGGGTGGGTGGTGGTGGTAGTGATGGTAGTGGTGGTGGTGGTGGTAGTCGTGGTGGAGGTGGAGGTGGTGGTGGTGGTAGGTGGGTGGGTGGTGGTGGTGGTGGTGGTTATGGTGGTGGTGGGTGGTGGTGGTGGTGGTGGTGGTGGTGATGGGTGTGGTGGTGGTGGTGGTGGTGGTAGGTAGGTGGGTGGTGGTGGTGGTGGTGATGGGTGTGGTGTGGTGTGGTGGTGGGTGGGTGTGGTGGTGGGTGGGTGGTGGCGGTAGTGATGGTAGTGGTGGTGGTGGTGGTAGTCGTGGTGGAGGTGGTGGTGGTGGTAGGTGGGTGGGTGGGTGTAGGGTAGTAGTGGTTATAAAGTATTGAACACATAAGACTCTACACAGATAAACACACACACACAACCACACACCCTACACAAACACCGCCCTCCCACTCACACAAACACCGCCCTCCCACCCACACAAACACCGCCCTCCCACACACACAACCACACACCCTACACAAACACCGCTCTCCCACACACACACACACACAACCACACACCCTACACAAACACCGCCCTCCCACCCACACAAACAACCCCTCACACTCCCCCCCCCCCCCCCAACACACAAAAAACGAAATCAATTATCCCCTTCACCCAGAAAGAAATTACTCGTAAGGGAAGCGTGACCCAGGTTAAGATAAAAGGTCAAAGGTCAAGTAGGTGTTTACATGACCCCAGGCTGAGATTAAGGAGAGTTTTATGGGCCGTAAGTAGCGCCTGGAGCAATGTTACCACAGCGGGCTCACACCTTCCCTTGTTCCTGTAATGACTCCTGCGTTGGTAACACTCTAAATAGTCTTGGGTAGTCGAGATGTGTGTGTGTGTGTGTGTGTGTGTGTGTGTGTGTGTGTAATATAACATGGTTTAGCGGTCACCAACACAGACACCAGGTAACACAGTGGTGGAGGGAACAGCCTTGGTCATGATGGCCGCTGGTCGATCCACAAATATGTTACCGTCTTTTCTCTTATATATTATTATTATTATTATTAAGGGGTTAGGTTAGGTTAGATTAGGTTAGGTTTGGTTTGGTGTAAGTTCGGTGAGGATAGATAAGGGTAGGTTGGAATAGGTTAGGTTAGGTTATATAGGCTAGATTAGTTTAAGTTAGTTGTGAATGTTGCATGAACATAAAACATTTCATCTCTACATTATGAAAAGTTACAACGTTGTAGTCTGGTAGTTGTGAGGCACTTACTACACATAATGGTTCTGGATTAGACTGTCGAGAAGTTTGGCGTATAAAGGATTGAGATAATGTTGGCTGGTCACGTCTTGAAGAATTCTATTAGGGTAGCTGAGTCAGTCATCATGCTGGTCCAGACATTGTGTTCAGGGGTGTTAGGCTGTATTGATGTGTGTGTGTGTGTGTGTGTGTGTGTGTGTGTGTGTGTGTGTGTGTGTGTGTGTGTGTCTGTGTGTTAAGAAGATATTTACTAAATATGACTAGAAGCAGAGGTAGAAATCTGTCAGTTTTTAATGTCCTGACAATCACGTGTAAATATATGGCTGAAGATGTATATTTATGTCTGAAGTCTCTGTTTTTATTCCTCGGACAACAGACGACAGAAACTTAAATCAGATATGCCTTTGGTTCTGATCTTAAGCCTCGGTTATTGAAAACTCCGATGCACAAAACCTGACTAAAAAAATCTGACAAAGGAGGCTATTGATATTTGATTTACGAGGCGACAATGTAAATCTGTCAGGTTATACTTACACGCACACAGAACAAAGACGAATAAAAGCCTAGATACATAGGAACTATTACCTCTGACAACTTTGATCTGACCCCCCTGACTCTTCAAGGCTTCCAGTTCAGCTCTTTGTTCAGGATGTGACCGGGAATCCTTTACACAGGAGATCCTTATACTAACATTTCGTTGCGTGGATCTTGAAAGGAAAAATTCTATTAAAGGTAGCGTCTCTTCCTGTCTCAAACTCTTCTCTGCCGCATTTCAGTAGAGAACCAAAATGGAATCTTTTAACATGAAGCGAAATGTTTCTTGTGTATATTGCAAATAACATCGATGCGGAGGGTCCTGTTATAACTTGGGCGGAGGTTGGCGTTATCAGCTTGAAATATGACTTACAACATTTGCTGTTTCTTCTACCACCTCTCTCCTCTTCTCTCTCTTCTACTCCTTCCCTTCTTTTATTAATGTCTCTTTCAATTCCTCCTTCTCTCTCTTTCTCTCTCTCAATACCTTTATCCTTCTTACCTCACTCCCATTCTGCTTCTCTTTCTACCTCTTTCCTACTCTCTTTCTTCAATCCTTCCCTCCCTCCTTCCTTCCCTCCCTCCCTCTCCCTTTCCCTCCCACCCAACAACAAGGAGAACAAGACGAACAACAATATCAACAAAAAACAACAACAATACCAACGATAAAAACAAGAACAACAAACACAAAAAAAAACACAAAAATTAAAATAAAGTTAAATAAAAAATTCACAAATACAAAAAAAATAAAAATATTCGTAAATTAAAAAAAAATAAGTAATATCAAAGTTCACAGAGCAACATAGGAAAAATCTCCCACTTCACATCGTTCGTGTTTCATAAAGCAGCGTTCATCTTGCTTATTTTTTTTCATTGCTTCGTCTATCACAGGCATTCCAATTCATCTCTCTTCCTCCTCCTCTTCGTATTCTTATTCTTCTCTCCCTTTTTTCATTATTTTTCAGACAGACAGACACAGAGATACACAGACAGACGTACAGACAGACACAGAGCTACACAGACAGACAGACACAGAGATACACAGGCAGACATACAGACAGATACAGAGCTACACAGACAGACAGACACAGAGCTACACAGACAGACAGACAGATCAACTCGCTCCACAGGTTCAATAATCACAACTGTCATAACAACACACGACCAATTTTCTGTCAGACATTTTTCATCACAAATAAATGGAAAATGTCGTAAACCAACGAGGAATTGATGAGAGTTCTGTACAGGTGTGTCACTGAGGCGCTTACCTGTCCGGGATGAACCTAACCTAACCTAACCTAACCAAAAGATCATTCGAAAAAAAAATAGTCTACACATTCACGAACATTCACGTCAAACACACATTAAATACAATGTTATAGAGAACAAAAGTTATACAAGAACATCGAAGTATATAGCCAAGTCTACCTAATTTCCCTAGACGATTTGATATTGTATTTATATTAGACGAAGATGAAGGGAATTCCTCAGAGAAACACAAAATGTGAATATGATTTCCTTATACAAAACATTTCTTGATGGCTATGCTGGAGAGAGAGAGAGAGAGAGAGAGAGAGAGAGAGAGAGAGAGAGAGAGAGAGAGAGAGAGAGAGAGAGAGAGAGAGAGAGAAAGCCACTTGAAGAAGTTGCTGCTTCTTCCAGGAATACAGAAGAGGTGATCAGGAACACACACACACACACACACACACACACACACACACAAGACGTTGGTAAGGAATGTTATTGCATACTGTTGTGTTGTTATGTATGAGTGTATGTCGTGAGTGGGATGTATGAGTGTATGTCGTGAGTGGGATGTATGAATGTATGTCGTGAGTGGGGTGTATGAGTGTATGTCGTGAGTGGGATGTATGAGTGTATGTCGTGAGTGGGATGTATGAGTGTATGTCGTGAGTGGGATGTATGAATGTATGTCGTGAGTGGGATGTATGAATGTATGTCGTGAGTGGGGTGTATGAGTGTATGTCGTGAGTGGGATGTATGAGTGTATGTCGTGAGTGGGGTGTATGAGTGTATGTCGTGAGTGGGATGTATGAATGTCTTCTCTCTTATTTTCTACGGGTCTGTCTGTGTCTCTGTTTGTCTGTCTGTTTATCTGTCTGCCTGTCTGTCTGTCTGTCTGTCTGTCTGTCTG
>CAUDMG010003644.1:2500-27500 GCA_958450375.1 Homarus gammarus | reverse complement strand
GAATACACACACATTCAGACAACCCCGCACTCTACCGCCTCTGAAACAACACGAGTGAGAATGCATTTAAGGAATCCACTTTGTACATATTGTATAAGCAACAAACAAAAACTCTGGTATTTCTTTATATAGATATACAGAGAGAGGACACTGGCCTGGCTATATCTGGGGCACTGGCCTGGCTATATCTGGGGCACTGTCCTCACTGGCCTGGCTATATTTGGAATAATGTCCTGGTAATAGTTGAAATATTGTCCTGGGTGAAACAATGTCCTAGTGAAACCCGACAAATTAACCAGGTCAACTCGCAACAGAGAGCGAGAGAGAGAGAGAGAGAGAGAGAGAGAGAGAGAGAGAGAGAGAGAGAGAGAGAGAGAGAGAGAGAGAGAGAGAGAGAGAGAGAGACTCAACATTCGTAATTATATATTCTGTTTTGTAGTGAAGCGAATTTAGGGAAAACCGACCTGGTTAAACCCCTTGACTGAGACTGAATTAACAAGTGTGTGTCCTCTCTCTGTTCATGTCTGTCTGTTTATCTGTCTGTTTGCATCTCTAATTATCTGTTTCTTTCTGTCTGTCTGCCTATCTCTCTGTGTATCTGTCTAACTGTCTGTCTGTATATCTGTCTAACTGTCTGTCTGTCTCCTCTGTTTGTGTATGTTTGTCTGTCTGTCTGTATGTCTCCTTCTGTTATCTGTCCGTCTGTCTGTATCTCTGCCTGTCTCATAAGCCTAAATATATAACAGATTGGTTATATATTATACATTCTGTGCCACAAACAAGGAAAATTAGCTTCGATTCACTCAATTAAACTTTAAAAGTGCCATGCAGCTGCCGGGTGGCACTCTCTGATCCACCAAGAACGTGACACGACTGATGAAGAAGAGGAGGTGGAGGAGGAGGATGGAAGAGGAGGATGGAAGAGATGGTGGAGGGAAGAGGAGGAGGAGGAGGATGGAAGAGGAGGAGGAGGATGGAAGAGGAGAATGGAAGAGATGGTGGAGGGAAGAGGAGGAGGAGGACGGAAGAGGAGGATGAAAGAGATGGTGGGAGGATGAAGAGGAAGAAGGCTATGGGAGAGGTGGTGGAGGAGGAGAAGGAAAGAAAAAGAAGAAGGAGAGGAAGAAGAATAAGAGAAGTGTAAGGAAGAGGGGGGGAAAGAGGAGAGAATGGAAGGGGGAATGGGAGAGGACGAGAACGCAGTAGAGAAGGAGACAGACAAGGACAGAAAAATGGTAAACACGACGAAAAAATAAGAAATAAAAACAAAACAGTAGAAGATGAAATACCGCAACAAATACAGGAACCAAAACAAAAAGAAAATATAGAAAGACGGAGAAGGAAATGGAAGCAACAAAATAAAGAAGAAGACAGAAGCGCAAGAGAGATTAAAGGAGGGAGAGGGAGAGACGAAGAGAAAATATACAAACATGAAACTAAAAATCAAGATAAGACAGATTCTAGAAGAGGGAGGAGGAGGAATAGGTAAAAGAAAGGAGAGGAGAGAAAAATAAAGAGAGGGATAAGAGGGGGAAGGAGAAGAAGAAGAAGAGGGATGGAGAAAGAAGAGAGGTGGAACGATAAAGAAGGAGAAAGAAGGAAAAAGATAAGAGACGAGTAAGAGATGAAAGAGAGAGCAGAGAAAGAACAATAGAAGGAGAGAGAGAGAGAGAGAGAGAGAGAGAGAGAGAGAGAGAGAGAGAGAGAGAGAGAGAGAGAGAGAGAGCAGAAGGGGGGGATGAGGGACAGAGGAGAAGGGAAACGAAGGAGGAAGGAGGAAGGAAGGAGGGGGGGGATGAGGGGCCAAAATATCCCCCCAAATCTTAAAAATAAATTAATATTCACTAGGTTCCTTCTATGACTCCCACTCTCGCTCTCCCTCCTCCCGGATATTGGATGAGACGCCTCGCATAACAATGGCAGAGAGAGAGACGATAGCAATCTCTCTCTCTCTCTCTATCTCGCTATCTCTCTATCTATCTAGTAAACTTTTTATCTATTTACCGTCACAGGATATAAGGTGTGACGGTAATATCGAGGTTAAGGCCCCGTTATAGCACACAACAAGTGACGGTATATCGAGGTTAAGGCCCCGTAATACTGCACAACACAGACCTCAATAATAGCACATTAACCCGGGCAATTATCATCACTGGCCGGGTTTTTCGTGAGCATATCAGCACAGTAAGCCGCCATGTTAGTGACCATTTAAAGGCACAGTGACCTAACCTAACCTAAGGACAGGAAGTGAGTGCTATTCTTACATTACCATTGAGAAGACCAACACAAATTTACCCTCAAGTTTCATTATTTCAAGCTGTTGAATTTTATACAGGCAGACTACAATAACTAATCCTTCCCTCTGCAGAATTTCAGAGATGTTCAACGTTAACAAATACACCCGCTCATACACCTGGGCAGGTAAACTAATGAGGCCCTCCCCCCCACACGTAAGAAAAACCCGCGCACTAAGATAAGGATGAACGAGGCCTTCAACACACATACTCACTACACTTAGCATAATGGATCGTCGATAAGGAGAGACGGGGAGCATATTGTGAGGTGTAGCTGAGTGCTTCCTCTCTCCCTCCCCCCATCACCACCTGTTGTACCCCCTTACCTGTCTATAATGTAAGGTAGGTGGTGGTTACTGTCCTGCTTTGGTGGTGGTTAATAATCTTTACAAGTAATTTATTACAAGATGCACCAATGGCTCACACAGGTCACAGGTCAAACAGGTCAAGGTCATAGACAATCACCACGATCCCCGGATTCACCTGTACCGAGACACTCACGAATATTAACAAGTCTACCTGTCCCTCTTATTGCTTTCACCTGTCCCCTTCCTCACGCCAGCTTTATATTGTCCCCTTTCTAATACCAAGTTATTTCAATGTCACCTTTCTTCCACGTTTTTCGTAATTCCAGCTTTCTTTTCTCACCTTTCTCAACTTTTTCTTAATTCTAACCCTCTATTAAACCTTTCTTTCTTTACCTTTCTAATGCCACATTTCTCTTTTCTTTTCACTTTCTAAGTTCACGTACATAAAAAATTCAAGGTTTTACTCTTATCAACACAGACTGTGAAAAATTAGAGAAAGCTTTTATGTAGAGAGAGAGAGAGAGAGTTGTCAAGGGCCAGCATGATGAGAGCAACGAGCGTGAACTGTTTCGAGGGTGAGGTGAGGTGAGGTGAGGTGAGGTGAGGTGAGGTGAGAGTAATATTAGTATGGAAAAGAAGATAATTGCATAATGAGGTTAATGATAAGAAGAGGAGGAGGAGGAGGAGGGATGCAGAAACAGGTGTGTGTGTGTGTGTGTGTGTGTGTGTGTGTGTGTGTGTGTGTGTGTGATTTTAACAATTGACCATAAACACACACACGCGTACTGAAAAAAAAAACATTATTGTCTTAACCTGTCTGCCTGTCTGTCTGTCTGTCTGTCTGTCTGTCTGTCTGTCCCTTAATCCAACACAGCGACGCACAATGACAAAAATCCAATTTCTCTCACCATTCTCTCACTGATTCTACCTAAGAGGAGGAAGAGGAAGTGCTGGACGAAAGTTGGAGAGGTAGGTAGAGAGGGTGATGAAAGAGAGGGAGAGTGAGTGGGAAGGGAGAGTACCAGGTGAGAGTGGAGAGGTGGTTAAAGGGAAGTGGTAAGTGTGGTGTGAATGAGAGGGGTGAGGGTAAGTGGTATGTAAGTGTTGTTGTGTGAGAGGGGAAACGGAGGTAAGACAAGTGTGGAACAGGTGAGAGAGAGAGAGAGAGAGAGAGAGAGAGAGAGAGAGAGAGAGAGAGAGAGAGAGAGAGAGAGAGAGAGAGAGAGAGTGTGTGTGTGTGTGTGTGTGTATGTCAAACTTCTTCCCATTCCTAAAACACAAATACACACACATTTGCACACATCCCTCCACTCCTACACCCTCTCCACCCCTCCCCCCCACCACCACCACCACCTCACCCCCCTCACCACCACCTCACTCCCCCCTCCACCACCTCACCCCTCCCCCCCCACCACCACCACCACCACCTCACCCCCCCTCACCACCTCACCCCCCCTCTCACCACCACCACCTCACCCCCCTCACAACCACCTCATCCCCCCCCCCTCACCACAACCACCTCACCCCCCCCCCCCTCACCTCCACCACCTCACCCCCCCCCTCCACCAACACAGCACTAGCACATCAACAAATACCTAACACCACTTGTGTCGGAGAGATACAGAACCATGCTCACAAAACCTTCAATTCACTGAAGCTAAAAACACTCGTGTATAACTCAGCCAGCCACTTGAACAAACAGAACGCCTCGCTTAACCCATAAAGAATGAGAATGGTAATAGGGCTGGAGATATGTTGCAATAATATCACCAACATACATTCACACCGCCTCGTAAACACGTCGGCTTAACAATGGGGCGTATCCGTGAACGATAAATATTTGGTATTATTTTTTTCTGTTTTTTTTTATGGAAATTGTTCATAGATGAGGTTATGTGTTTTGTTTGTTTGTTTGCTTGTGTGTGTGTGTGTGTGTGTGTGTGTGTGTGTTTTATATTTACAGTTATAGCTTTAAGACACCACAGGTAAAACACCTTCCCTCACTGCCTTATTAAGAGCTCAACACCTATGCAGCTTCTGGTCTACCTGTCACAACACGTCTTAATTATTTAATATTTTATCAGCCTCATCTGTTGGATACTTTCTCAATGTTGAGTTTCCTCTACCCTATCCTACCCTACTCAAGCTACCCTACCCTACCCTTACCCTTTCCTACCCAACCTTACCCTACCTTATCCTACCCTACCCAACCCTATCCTACACTATCTTATCCTACACTATCCTACCCAACCGTACCCTACCCTACGCCGCAAGCCCAAAATTCCCCAATACTTCTTACTGACATCTTCTCCTCCTAAGGCCTATAACTCCTGGGCTGTGAGTCAAATTAACTTTATCATAACATAACAAAACCACTTGGGGGGATGACGCTTCAGGTTAGTTCTGGGTAATATTGTTTAATTGTCTTAGATATTAAACTATTTCATTAAGTTGGAACGACGACCGGGGAACACTCTCTCTCTCTCTCTCTCTCTCTCTCTCTCTCTCTCTCTCTCTCTCTCTCTCTCTCGTCCACACCGCCACAGGGCTGGTAGACTGGTCGCCCCCCTCAGGCAGCTGGAAGGAGGTCATTTCCTCTCAAGGCTCCAGCGGGTCTGGAAACGCTACGGCGTGTGTAATAGGGGTCCGACGGGTCTAGAAATAGTACGTCGAGTCTGAAAACGATCCGGCGGGTCTGAAAACAGTATGGCGGATCTGGAAGCGGTCAGGCGGGCCTGGAAACGGTCAAGCGTCTCTGAGAAAAAGTCAGTTTGAGAGAGAATAAAAGATAGCAAACGCAAAGGGTTTAAAGAAAGAGAGAAAATTAGAGATAGCTCACTTGGTGAAGACAGTCGGAGGCAGCCAGAGAGCTGGAGTGGATCAGAGCCAATTAAACCTTGGGAAAGTCGCCAAAAAAGACGAAGATTTTTTTGGTGTGTGTGTGTGTGTGTGTGTGTGTTATATATATGTGTGTGTGTGTGTTATATATGTGTGTGTGTGTGTTATATATGTGTGTGTGTGTGTGTGTGTCGTGAAATAAGGTACAGTTTTAAGCTCTTAATCTAGTTCCGGATACAGCTTTTACTACATCCGGTTACTGCTCTCATTAATTCCGGATAAATTCTCACTAACGCACTCATTTAGGTTTCAGCTTCCGGTTCAATTAAGCTTTAGGGTTAGGGTTCGTTCTGGATAAAGACTTGGGTTCGGTTCGGTTTCGGTTCCAGCTTCGGTATAGGGGTTAATTTCGATTTAGAGTTTCAAGATCTCGATCAATTCGGGTTCAGCTCCGGGTTCGGTCTCAGTCCCGGGTTCTCTTTAGATTCGGGTTCGGATTTGGTCTCGGGCAAGGGTTCGGATTCGGGTTCGGTCTCGGGATTCGTTAGACGTACAGCTCAGAGCGTGATGGTGGAGACGCTGTACATATGAACATTATAGCTGGGGACACTCGCCTCGCATGATTATATTACTGAAACTTTGTCGAGCAAGTTTAATTGTCTGCCTGGCATTTCCTGGCTGTTCTCTCTCTCTCTCTCTCTCTCTCTCTCTCTCTCTCTCTCTCTCTCTCTCTGTCTCTCTCTCTCTCTCTCTCTTGTTTTGTCTATAGTCACACAGGTACAAGTGAACACACATCGCCCCTCCTCTATAACTCATTCGACCCCTTGTAGGTTAGGTTAGGTTAAGGTTAGGTTAGGTTAAGGTTAGGTTCCTCGGGTTATGATGTAGTGGATGGTAATATATCTTATATTATTGAGAGGTGAGGAGATAGTTGCCAAGTGAGGACGAGTTATGAAGATGAAGTGAACACACACACACGCACACACACACACACACACACACACACAACATACACACATACACACACACACAAAACCAACACACACACACACACACACACACACAACATACACACTCCCCACACACGTTAATCATCTTACTCACGTCGTTGACTCACCTTGTTAAATGAAAGTAATTAAGACTCAATTTTTTACCTGTCTCACCTGGTCACACACACACACACACACACACACACACAAAAGAGGGCATGCAAGATTATTCTCTCCCCTTCCTACTCCACATATCAAGAAGCGCTCAACACACTGACCCTTTCGACTCTCACTGACCATCACCACGACCTCATCTGTAAATTTGGTAAGAAGCTTCTACACCATCCCCGACACCGGCTCCTACTACCACCTGAGATCCCTTGTCCGAGAATTGCTGTTCGACACCACAACCGCATCCAGCCCATACGTGCACGAACTGATCGCTATAAGAACAGCCCAGTCCCAACCATTGTAAAAATTATCAATAACTTGTAATAAATCAGTGTATTCACTCCCAGTAAACACTGCTCCTTACACTGTCACTATGTTGAAATGAACTGTAGTCTGAACTTTTCCCCATCTAAGTTATTATATGTCTTATTTGTGTCACTTATGTTACTTGTATATTATTTGTAATTCGCAACCCATTCCCCAAATATGTAACTGTATATTTTCAGCCTTTTGGCTGCCAAGCTCTTTCAATAAACCGTTAATTATTATTATTATTATTATTACACACACACACACACACACGCAGGAATTACAGTAAAAATTATAGTCACAATCAATCCGGGTGTGAAAGCTGTGCCTAAAACAATATGTATATGTTTCAAACGACACGAAATTGCTTGGAAAATTGGAAAGAGGTTACCAACTACGCATATACATACTGTTGCATTGATTGAGTCTATATTGCTGCTATATGCGGGGGAAATAATTGTATATATATTCTGGGTGTATATATCATTGATTTTTATATATATACTGTTATACTGAAAAGAGAGAGAGAGAGTGTGTGTGTGTGTGTGTGTGTGTGTGTGTGTGTGTGTGTGTGTGTGGAATTATTTTGTGTTAGTTGAACCTCTCTCTCTTTCTCTCTCCATTTAGTTTCTTTCCTCCTCTCTTTTCCTTTGTCTATTTCCCTTCCTTTTCACCCATCTCTCTCTCTCTCTCTCTATCCTTCCTATTCATTCCACATTTTTTTTCACACTTTTCCTTCAATTTCGTCCTTATTTACAACCCCTTCCCACTCCCCTTTCCGCCCACCCCCTCAAAAAACTAGGTCACTCGGTGTGCTAATTACGAACCTGGGTAACAAAAGTGTCATTTACGCAATTAGACTCGTTAATGACCCTTGGAGTGATTTCGTTCGCTTTTACCTCTCTAATTATTCGTGTTCTCCTACGCTCTGATACTTAACACTATGCCTTAAGAGGAACTTCAGTACACCGTAAGATAAGAATATTAGATAAGAGTTAAGATAAGATAATGATTGTAAGTTACTTCATAGATAATTACACTAAGATAATATAAAGATAATGATGTTAATGACGGTAATTAGGTAGATATAACTTTTGTTCTCTCGTTCGTATCTTCATATTTTTTTTCTTTCTAAAGTAAACCAAGTCATAAGATAACTAAATAAACAAGAGGATAAGATAATCAATGTAACGAAGGAACTATAGAGAAATTAATAATAACGACAATGATTAATAAAGAAATATATTAATATATATCAAAGGTTTATAATATTTTTTTTTTTTTTAATATTTTGAAGAAATATACTGAAAAATATGCAAATGAGGTTATATAATTCTTTATTTAATCCATAAAATTTTTATTTTTTTTTAATTTTAGGTAAAAAAAATATATAAAATAAAACAAATTATGGGAACCTTTTTTCTTTCGTTTACAGAGTTAATATAAAACGCTATATAATATTCTCTTATAAGTGTGTACAGTGGCTATAATATTCTTTTGGTGTTGTTCCTTAAGATAAAGTTAGAAAAGTGTAAAGTTAGATTCTGTTAAGTGTATTCAACGAGGCCGTTAAGTAGCGAGAAAGTCTTTCAAGTTCCGAGTTAAGATTATATGCTATGTAACTCTGGCCTGACGGGAGGAACTAGCCTCTCTCTCTCTCTCTCTCCCTCTCTCTCTCTCTTTCTATTTTCCTCTCCACCAGCCTCATCCTCCACCACCCTCACCCTCCACCGCCCTCACCCTCCATCACCCTCACCCTCCACCACCCTCACCCTCCACCACCCTCACCCTCCACCACCCTCACCTTCCACCGCCCTCACCCTCCACCACCCTCACCCTCCACCACCCTCACCCTCCACCACCCTCACCCCCACCACCCTCATCCTACACCACCCTTACCCCCCACCACCCTCATCCTCCACCGCCCACATCCTCCACCGCCCTCACCCTCCACCACCCTCACCCCTCTAAGTAATGACCCGTGAAGCTCTTCTCTCCCTACCTGTGTTAATTAGTTGTTTGAACCTCACCATCTCTCTCACCTGTTTTTGTCTTATCTCGACCTGACCTAACCAAACCTAACCTAACCTAACTTATTACCATCTATACACACACAAACACTCTATCAACATCTCCTATACACACACACACACACACACACACACACACACACACACACACACTCCAGGTTGTAGATTCCACGAAGCTCCTCGGCGTCACCATAGACAACAAACTAAATTGGAAACCACACGTCAGTGAAGTTGTCAAATCCTCCAGTTTCCGTCTCCACCTCCTCCGCCGACTCAAGTCCCTCGGAATTCCTGCACCCGAGCTCCTCAGTGTTTACACAACATTCATACTTCCCAAGCTCACCTATGCCTCCCCCACCTGGTCTTCCTCCCTAAATGCCACACAACGTAAACACCTAGAAAAAGTTCAAAAGAGGGCATGAAAGATTATTCTCTCCCCTTCCTACTCCACATATCAAGAAGTGCTCAACACACGGACCCTTCCGACTCTCACTGACCATCACCACGACCTCATCTGCAAATTTGGTAAGGAGCTTCTACACCATCCTCGACACCGGCTCCTACTACCACCTGAGATCCCTAGCCCGAGAATTGCTGTTCGACACCACAACCGCATCCAGCCCAATACGTGCACGAACTGATCGCTATAAGAACAGCCCAGTCCCAACCATTGTAAAAATTATCAATAACTTGTAATAAACCAGTGTATTCACTCCCAGTAAACACTACTCCTTGCACTGTCACTATGTTGAAATGAACTGTAGTTTGAGCTTTTCCCCATCTAAGTTATTATATGTCTTATTTGTATCACTTATGTTACTTGTATATTATTTGTAATTCGTAACCCATTCCCCAAATATGTAACTGTATATTTTCAGCATTGTGACTGCCAAGCTCTTTCAATAAACCGTTAATTATTATTATTATAACACACACATAACACACACACATAACACACACATAACATACACATAACACACCACCGGGCCAAATAAACACACCCTAAAAATCAACTCTTAAATGCGAGAACAAAATCGTAAATGTATTTGAGAATTGACAACAGATCCCAACTATTGCTATATAGATCTGCCCCTGTCGATATTCTGATAGATTCTGATAGTTTTTGTGAGTTAGGAGTGACATGTTGACTTAACTTTGAGGTATTTGAAGCAATAGAACAAATACTCAATTTATACAATGACTATTTTTATGTTTTTGTTTCCAAGATCAAAATCCCGATGGTGTTGTGGGTTTGTGTTTTTGTCCTGGTATGTGTTACCCCCCCCCCCCCCTCCACCCCTGTCACACGTCACACTGGGTGGGTACTATACACACTATGTCACACGTCACACTATGGATACTATACACACTCCGTCACACGTCACACTATGGATACTATACATACCCCCGTCACACGTCACACTATGGATACTATACACACTCCGTCACACGTCACACTATGGATACTATACACACTCCGTCACACATCACACTATGGATACTATACAAACTCCGTCACACATCACACTATGGATACTATACACACTCCGTCACACGTCACACTATGGATACTATACAAACTCCGTCACACATCACACTATGGATACTATACAAACTCCGTCACACATCACACTATGGATACTATACACACTCCGTCACACGTCACACTCGTCACATCATCATAACACCAGTAACCTTTATTCCTTTTAACCACTCTCAATATTTTCTCTCTGTCTTCCCTCTGTTTACATCAGCAGTATTGACTTAAAATATATCCAGTTGTTTACCTTAAATAAATTTGGTTAGAATAAATATTGAAATATATTCGAATGGCCTTATTATATGAGGATTTACACTCTGTGGTTGTATATTTGTGAACATATATATATATATAGTCGATATAAGTTTGGCAGTACATCATTTATATTACTTAGAGTTATTGGATTGTCCGTCATCCAGTATATATTAGTCGTTGTACTTCACTCAAAAGGCTAAATTCGCCAATATGTCTCCTCTTACATCGCCAAATTCGCCAAAATGTCCTCATCTACATAGCCAAATTCATTTAACATCTCTTCACTCAAATATTCCACTCACACCGCCAAATTCGCCAATATTTCCCCAATCACGCCGTTAAATTCGCCAATATCTCACCATTCCAGTCACTTAAACTATTCGCCCACCTACCCACCCTCACCCTACCCCTAACCCACCCCTACCCACACCCACCAGCTATTCACCTCCTCCTTCCCCTACCAAACCACCAGCCCACCCCTACCTACCCACACTCTACTACCCACCCCACTAGCCCACTCCCATCCACCCACCCACGTTTACCCACCCACCCACCCACCCCAACCCACCCCCACCCACACAGCTCTCACTCATACGGGTTAGTTGCCACAAGCCAATCTATATGCCAATTGTGAATTCAAATGCTTTTAACTGTTGGGAAAATTATTAAACAACGCAGTACATATGGTGACGATGAATCAACTATTGTACACATTCACCTATTGTCTGTCTGTCTGTCTGTCTGTCTGTCTGTCTGTCTGCTGCTAAACACATTTATTCAACATAGATGACAGACAAACAGACAGCGATGAGAGGTAAAGTTGTAAAGGTTGAGTGTTTAGTGAGGGGTTAATTTGATTTCTGTCTGTCTGTCTGTCTGTCTGTCTGTCTGTCTCTGAGGCCCTGATATGACCCCTGAAATCTCTGGGGTCGAAACATGAGAGGAGGAAAAGTATGGACCAGTATTAGGGTTCGTTCTTATCATTGTAAAGGACACGTGTTGGGTAGAGTGTGTGTGTGAGTGAGTGTGTGTGAGTGAGTGTGTGTTGGAGGGGTTGATGGTGGTGGTGGTGGTGGTGGTAGTGGTGGTGGTGGTGGTGAGGACGATGGTAATAGTGAGCATCAACATCATCACCATCATACCACCACCACTACCACCATCACCACCACAACCACCATCACCACCACTACCATCACCACCACTACCACCACCACTACCACCATCACCACCACCACCACCACCACTCCCCCCTCGTTCCTCCGCCATGTCCTACCAACACGACACGACAAGCACCGGCGATGATTCCTACTGATTCTGTATGAGTCAGTTCATTATTCACAGCTGATTTAAATATACAATTCTTTCTTGGCATGATTTACCTAACCTAACCAAACCTTCTCTACACTCACCATCATGCAGATCAATACATAACGCACGTATTAGCACTCTATACTGACATCCACCTCTCTCTCTCTCTCCCTCTCTCTAGTGTGGAAGAGGAAGACGGGAGTGTCTGCCGCCCTCCCCCCTTCAGACTGTCCAATCTCCAGGGGAAACCTTTTCACGCCATCAAGGGAAAAATACACTCTTGTGCCTTCCATAGCGTCCTAGTATTTACTCCCAGAAAATCCTTTACCATTCGTCTGGTTCTCCTCTGCCTGGCCAAGAGCACAGGATCTACAAGTCTGGAGGCCAATAGATCAACATGTGGATGCTATGTATGATATGGAAATTGAGATATATTCCGTATTTTACTTTCGCGTTCCTGTCTCTCTCTCTCACTCTCTCTCTGCCTGTCTCGTTCTCTCTCTCTCTCTCTCTCATTATACAGAAGTCACCCCTTGTTGTAAGAATTTCGGGATATATTATCTATGTTTTTTGTGGGGGGTTTTTATAATTATTGTTGTTAATTTATGTTTTGTTATTAGTGTGTGTGTGTGTGTGTGTGTGTGTGTGTGTGTGTGTGTGTATTCAGTAGTTAAGTAGTCCCAATGTAGTCCCTCTTTCCTTACCATAGTCCTAATAAAACCACCCCAAAACAACACGTAATTCCCTACAGCCCTAAGTAGCCCTATCATAGCTCCGATTAGTAGTCTTTCTCTAGCCCCAATAAACACGTTCTTAGTAGGTAAGTAACCCCAATATAGTCCCTCTCTCCTTCACATAGCCCCAACACAACCAGCCCCCTTAGATGCAGGGCTTTGACACTCCACAATCTCATCTACTGCTCGGTGGGAGGTGGCTGGTCCCTAAGGTATAAAGGTGTGTGTGTGTGTGTGTGTGTGTGTGTGTGTGTGTGTGTGTGTGTGTGTGTGTTTTTCCCACCTCGTCAACACCAGGTGAGAAAATATTTACTAGTTATTACCTGGAGTCAATACCTGTGTGGCAGCACCTGGGCAGTTATTTTAGGTACCTGATGATCTTGTGAAATTCGTCTCCTTTAGTAACTCAAGTCTCTGTGTAATTATACCTCCATATGTATGTAATTTAATAATATTTCCATAAAGTTAAGAGTTAAATTTCACCTAAAGTTTTACCTTTACGATCCTTTGAAAATCTAGACTTTTGTTAACTAAACTAAACCAATTTTCCATCAAAAACTAGCATGATAAAAATTTACGTCCTGAATCCTTCCAAAATCTGGTTCCTTTGGGTAATAGGACTCTAGTGGACTATTCCTGCAGGACTGGACAATCCCACCTTTGTTGTCCATCGACCCACTAAAATCTTGGCTATTTTGACTTAAGCCTCTGAGGTCAGTCTCACGAATCGTCTCTGTGAAAATACGCTTCACTGAGATACGCTTCCTGCAATAGGACTTTGGCCGAGGGATCCTACAAAGCCTTGATCCTGAAGAGAGGAGGGAGGGGGGGGGGGGAAAGGGGTATCCTTGGTTCCGTCCTGACCTCTGGAGAATTCTTTAGGAAGACGATGTGGGTTGGCACATGTCGCTGGTGTCATGTCACAGTTGTCATATGTCACTGTTGTCATATCACTGTCATAAGTCAAACATCATGTCAGGTCCTCCGAAACCTTGACATTTCTTCAACACTAAATAACCCACCTATGGGGAGGATGGAGGGCTCTGGAGGGCTCTAGAGGGCTCTGGAGGGTTCTGGAGGGAGGGAAGGTTGTGGAGGGGTTAACGAGTAGTATTGGTAGCAGCACTGGAGTGGTTGAAATTGAGGTGGTAAGGCAGGACGTGAGGACCAGTCTAACAAGGTTGTAACAGCCCAAGTTGTGTCAATTGAGGAAATTACTGGTCTTAAGGAAGGGCTGGTCAACAATACTGTCCTACACCATGTTGTAAACTTTGACCAAAAATGTTGCAGAGTTTGAATGGGGCGAGAGGGAGGGGGGGAGGTGGAGGAGAGTGGGGCGAGAGGGAGGTGGAGAGAGAGAGAGGTGGGAGAGAGGGAGCGAGAGAGAGAGAGAGAGAGAGAGAGAGAGAGAGAGTAACAACAGTAGCAGGTAATTAAGGCGAGTTTGGGTTGTTGTTTCAGGAGTCTAATTACAACTATTATGTGAGGAGAGAAAACAACACACGAGACTCTAACAGACAGTTCTCTTCTTGCCTTCCCTTTATATCCTCTACTACTGTCTGTCTGTCTGTCTGTCTGTCTGTTTACATTTGTTTGTCTGTCTACATTTGTGTCTGCCTCTCTGTCTTTCTGTCTACATTTCAGTCTGTGTGTCTGTCTTTCTGTCTAGATTTGTGTCTGTCTGTCTGTCTGTCTGTCTGTCAACATTTATGTCTGTCTGTCTGTCTGTCAACATTTGTGTCTGTCTGCACGTCTGTCTTTCTGTCTACATTTGTGTCCGCCTGTCTATCTGTTTGTCTGTCTGTCTGTCTGTCTGTCTGTCAACATTTGTGTCTGTCTGCACGTCTGTCTTTCTGTCTACATTTGTGTCCGCCTGTCTATCTGTCTGTCTGTTTGTCTGTCTGTCTGTCTGTCTCTCCTACCAGATGCTTCACCCAACAACCTCCAGTCTCTTTATACACTGGAGTCAAGGACACAGAATCCTCAAACAATCCTTATATTAAAAACATCCTTATACCTCAAGGCTTTAAAAACTTAATTAACATCTTCAATCATCCTGAACCCGTAAAGAAACAGGTTAAAATGGTGTCGAAATTCCACTCATACTCAACCATACCTTAGTTGGGTCTCTTAACACCAGGTGAAGTGAGGGAAAATATTTAACGAGTGAGGGGAAAATACTTAACGAGTGAGGGAAAATACTTAACGAGTGAGGGGAAAGTACTTAACTAGTGAGGGAAAATACTTAACTAGTGAGGGAAAATACTTAACGAGTGAGGGGAAAATACTTAACGAGTGAGGGGAAAATACTTAATGAATGAGGGAAAATACTTAATGAATGAGGGAAAATACTTAACTAGCAAGGAAAATACTTAACGAAGAGGAAAATAATGAATGCAACACCGTGGACCACACAATCTCAGAGTTCTCGTTTATACTAGGACGAGCGAGGTCAAAGTTCAAGGTCATATAAAGGTCATATAAAGGTCAGGAATACTTAGTTTAAGGATTATATATGCATCATCTTTAATCTCGCTGGGTCGGGGGAGGTCAAAGGTTACATGAGAGGGTCGTTAATGACATATGAAAAAAATGAACTGAAAAATAAAATCAATAATGATAATAGTTCCGTCTACCCTTCGCCTGTCCTCGTTTTCTATGATATCTTCCTCTAATTTACGAGAGAGAGAGAGAGAGAGAGAGAGAGAGAGAGAGAGAGAGAGAGAGATTTACACACTAAACCACACCTGTGTTATATTATCAAAGACCTCCACCTTACCGACTCACCTGCTAAATACATCAGGTAAGTAAATTTAACCTCACCTATTCTATTGCTTTTACCGTTTATATTCACGTATATTGATTTATGCAGCAGAGGCGAGTGTTATTTATACCTGTAATTGGATCAGGTAATAGGTTTTACCCATGACCCACACACCTGTAATGACCTCTTGATTTACAGGTGTGTCGCTGTAATGAGTCGAGAGATACAAATTGCTGGGAGGTTGGGCAGGTGTATGATGGTGGTGTATATTAGTGTGTATGATGGTGTATGAGGTGTTATTGTATGTTAGTGTGTATGATGGTGTATGAGGTATTATTGTATGTTAGTGTGTATGATGGTGTATGAGGTGTTATTGTATGTTAGTGTGTATGATGGTGTATGAGGTGTTAGTGTGTATGATGGTGCATGAGGTGTTATTGTTGTAGGTTGGGCAGGTGTATGTTAGTGTATGATGGTGTATTAATGTTTGCGACTGTATGAAGGTGTATTTAGTGTATTAATAATGTATGAAGCTGTATTTTGTGTATTAATAATGTATGATGGTGTATTCGGTGATTTAGTAACGTAATGAAATATGTTAATTAATTAAGAGTTTAAAAATGAAGTGAATTAATTCATTAAGACTAATTACGTGTTGTGTTAATTTGTTAGAGCTGTAATAAAGTGTATTAGATTATTTTATTATACAGTAATGTGTGTGTGTGTGTGTGTGTGTGTGTGTGTGTGTGTGTGTGTGTGTGTGTGTGTGTGTGTGTAAAATATAAACCAAACGAAATAAAAATACAAGAAAGTTATCCTTCTCCATTACCTTTCGTTCATACATTAAAACAAAACCCACTACTATCCTATTGTTGTATGTATGTATACTCTCTATGTATTCAGTTGTTTATGTATGCATCTGAGTGTGTTTAACGAATACCGAACGAATATAAACACTAAACCAAACGAAATAAAACAAATTCTTCGTTCATTTCCATTGATCATCGTTCACACACAAACAAAAACTCATTTGTAATATTTCTAAAGCATTTTTTAGTCTTCTTAGTATAGCATTGAAATTCATTACAGTTGTGTGAGGTGTACACATTAAGAAGATTAAATCGCTCCATTTAGCTTATTACAGGTACAGTAAGTTGAAGAGATTCCTGGACGGGTCATGTTGGGTCAAGGTGAAGTATAAGTCATGCCCACCTGTGTGTGTGTGTGTGTGTGTGTGTGTGTGTGTGTGTCTGTGTGTCTGTGTCTGTGTGTGTGTGTGTGTGTGTGTCTGTCTGTGTGTGTCTGTGTGTCTGTGTGTGTGTCTGTGTGTGTGTGTGTGTCTGTGTGTGTGTGTTTGTGTGTGTGTGTGTGTGTCTGTGTGTCTGTGTGTGTGTGTGTCTGTGTGTATGTGTGTCTGTCTGTCTGTGTGTGTGTGTGTGTGTCTGTGTGTGTGTGTGTGTGTGTGTGTGTGTGTGTGTCTGTGTGTGTGTGTGTCTGTGTGTGTGTCTGTGTCTGTTTGTCTGTTTGTCTGTGTGTGTGTGTGTGTGTGTGTGTGTGTGTGTGTGTGTGTGTGTGTGTGTGTGTATGTGTGTCTGTCTGTCTGTGTGTGTGTGTCTGTGTGTGTGTCTGTGTCTGTTTGTCTGTGTGTGTGTGTGTGTGTGTGTGTGGGTGTGTCTGTGTGTGTGTGTGTGTGTGTGTGTGTAAACGTTGGGTTGACAGAGAAAAGAAACGTTTTTTGTTCATAGGAGACAGAACTCTCCTCGCTGGACTGTGAACCGAAGTGAGGTATTTTTTCCCAATTACCTTTGAGTGAAATCCAATTACGACTTCAACAACCTCAGCAGATTACATTTACTCAGATTATTTGCTGTTACCAAAGAGAGAGAGAGAGAAGGAACAACGTAACACAATCAAGCCGCTAATATAAGAACTTTCCATACATAACGAGTAATATTTTATCATTAAGTGCGGCTTGAAAGGAACTTCCTCCTCCTAATAACTTAACCGCTTGGTAACCCACCTCCGCTCAGAGTCGCTGTCACAACAAACAGAACCTTACGACGATTTCTGGGTTTGTAAATGTTTTTGTTATGTTTTAATAGACTTTTACCTTTACAAGACAAACTGTAATCACTTGAGGGTCCTTTGTAAGTGATGCCAATTTACGAAAACACAAAAGTATTATTCGTCAGTATTTCAGAAACTCATAAAATCCCAAATTTAAAAAAAAAATAATAAGATATATTTTTTTTTTACAGATACCGTTTCGTATATTTATTTCGTTTCACTAAATCGGAAATAAAATCGCTCGAAAACATTTTAAAATAAGTAAAGTTTATAAAAGAAACTAAAAACACACACACACACACACACACACACACACACACACACACACACGCAGACACACACTCACCTGGAAATGACAGCTCTCTCGCAAACAGGTATAACCCGTAAAATCTCTCTCTCTCTCTCTCTCTCTCTCTCTCTCTCTCTCTCTCTCTCTCTCTCTCTCTCTGTATTAATTCCATCTTCTGACGAGAAAAAAAAAATGACTGAGAAAAACCTGTAGACTGGACACGTATACAGGGAAGATGTTACCTGTAAGTCACACAGGTAAGGAAACGAACTAATTACTCTTGTGGGTTAGGTTAGGTTTAAGGGAACAGCACACATACAAAGTAAAGGGGAAGGTAATGTTGTAGTCTAGTTTAAGGGGAAGACAAGGGGGAGGGGAAGGGGGAGATTTAATGTAATCTCTCGTGTGGATGCCTGGGACTGTGTGGGCGTCTTACTGAGCTAGGGATTACTGTTACTCCTTCCTCCACCCCCCCCGCCCCCTCACCCCCTTCCCCCGCCCCCTTCCCCTACCACCTCACCCACATCCCCCACCCCCTCACCCCCATCCCCCACCCCCTTCCCCTGCCCCCCTCACCCCCTTCCCCTACCCCCTCACCCCTTTCCCCCACCCCCTCACCCCCATCCCCCACCCCCTTCCCCTGCCCCCTCACCCCCTTCCCCCACCCTCTCACCCCCATCCCCCACCCCCTCACTCACCCCCTCACCCCCCTCCCCCACCCCTCATCCCCCGCCCCCTCACGCCCTTCCCCCACCCCCTCAACCACATCCCCCACCCCCTCACCCACATCACCCACCCCCTCACCCACATCCCCCACCCCCTTCCCCCACCCCCTCACCCACATCCCCCACCCCCTCATCCCCATCCCCCGCTCCCCTTTCTGGATCTACCCTTCTCGAGGATGATTAGAAACCCCTTGTAGAAAACGAGCATTGGCAGGTGTTCAAGATTCTATTGTGTATTAGAAACCGGTTGTATACTGGAGTAGGGTGTAGAAAAAACTAGTATACAGGGAGTAGTGGGAGTACCGGTTTCTAGATTGTTTAGAAACCGATTGTATACTGGAGTAGATTAAAGAATTGCCTTAGGTAGAGTCCATAGATTTTTAAGTTGTTTAGAAACCATATCTGTGCGAGTGTAGCTTGTAGAAACCAACTTACTACATATATACAGTTTATAAAGTGAATGTTTATTAATATACGTATTTAAAGTGTCAGTAAAGTGCTAAGACACATAAAATATAAAGTCGAAAATACTAAAACAGCATTAAAATAGGTCAGCCATGTGTGTATGATGAGAAATGTGCTTGATGTTAATTGCAAATGAGAGAGAGAGAGAGAGAGAGAGAGAGAGAGAGAGAGAGAGAGAGAGAGAGAGAGAGAGAGAGAGAGAGAGAGACCCATTATTTTTTAACAGTATATTGCCATAAACGTCAGTCAGGTTTATTGTGTTGCTCTATTCTCCTCCGTGATTATCATCCTGCTTGAGGTTTTGTGTTTCTAGGGATGGGATTTTGTTTCTACTTGTGGTGTTTTGTTTATCTTGGGCTAATTTTTTTCCTTCATATTAAATTTTTTTTTATTTTATGTCGTTTTCCTTTATTGAGATTTTGGGGAACAATATTTTATTATCGTTTCTTTTTTCGGTTTTGTGGGATTTTATATTTACTGTATTTTATCCCCTTAAGAAGACACAAGGGAGTTGGTGGCCTGAAGCACGTGAGTTTTCTTCCCTTGACCTTCAAAACTGGTGAGGAAATGAGATACTTGGTCCACTGATTCCCAGAACACACACACACACACACACACACTACCGGATGATATATTTCCTAACAAATGATGACTTTTTTATTATTATTTTTACGGAACAAAACCAAGAAAAAAATACTATAAACATCTTATATTTTTGTACCACGAAACTACGTAGAGAAAAATACTTAGACTTTACAATAATAATAATAATAATAATAATAATAATAAGTTTTACAGCTAGACACTTCAGGTTTTTCTGTAGTGGAGTAAAAAGAAAAAGCGAGTTTTTTTTTAGACAATAACACAAAAAAATTAACCATTGTGTTATTGTGTTTTAAAAGCAACTTCACATTTCATGATTATTCTAGTCGCACCTAACCTAACCTAACCTAACCTAACAAAACATCAACACCACTACCAACAACAA
Source organism: Homarus gammarus (assembly GCA_958450375.1). Taxonomy (NCBI): domain Eukaryota; kingdom Metazoa; phylum Arthropoda; class Malacostraca; order Decapoda; family Nephropidae; genus Homarus; species Homarus gammarus. Next base: position 7,426 of record CAUDMG010003644.1, on the reverse strand, counting down.
CAACAACAATAAATAACAAAAATACAAGAATGTCAACTATTTCTACGATATATACAGTATTTCCCGTGACCAGTAAAACGAAGGAAAAACTCACAAATGTGTTTTCCAAGAATACCACCCCCAGAAAAAATTATCTGTCTCTTATGAAAACAAAAGAACAATATTGAAACTCTAAACACTAGAGATTTTTTTTGATTGTCTTTTGTTGAAGGATATTTTTCAGGCAGGAGGACAATGAGGTAAGGAAAATATATAAGAATTGTGTTTTATGGTTGAGGGGGGAAAGGGGTAGTGGGGGTTAACACTAAAGCAAAGAATATATCATAAGAGTAGTGTTAAGTTCAAAATGATATCAATAAATTCTAAAAATAATAAAAATAAATAAATAAATAAATAAATAAATAAAAACTCTAGGTAATTAGTTTAAGCTAAAAAAAATCAAAACTTATTAAACTATTCAAAAATAAAAGAAAATTTTCAAAACTTATTAAAAATTATAAAAAAAATACAGAAAATAGTTGGATGGAAGGAGGGATGAGGGAAGGCAGGGAAGGAAGGAGGGAGAGAAGATGGAAGGCAGGGAGGGAAGGAGGGAGAGAAGATGGAAGGGAAGGAGGGAAGGAGGGAGAAAAGACGGAAGGCAGGGAGGAAAAGAGGGAGAGAAGATGGAAGGGAAGGAGGGAGAGAAGATGGAAGGCAAGGAGGGAAGGAGGGAGAGAAGATGGAAGGTAGGGAGGGAAGGAGGGAGAGAAGATGGAAGGCAGAGAGGGAAGGAGGGAGAGAAGATGGAAGGCAGGGAGGAAAAGAGGGAGAGAAGATGGAAGGGAAGGAGGGAGAGAAGATGAAAGGCAGGGAGGGAAGGAGGGAGAGAAGATGGAAGGTAGGGAGGGAAAGCGGGAGGGAAGGAGGGAGAGGAAGATTGTACATACTAACACATCCACAGGTAGGGACCAAAAGACGTGTTCCTGAGCAGGTATAATGATTTACTGGACAGGTAAGCGTCTTCAGGTGTGGTCGAGTAACACCCAAGACAATGCCGTAATTTATATACGAGTAGCCTACAGTATTACGAAGTATATATAACGATTGGTAGTGTAGTGGCCGAGTTGAGTCAGTCTCGTTTACTGTGTAGTGTAGTGTAGTGTAGTGTAGCACGCACGCACCTGCACCCGCACGCACACACACACGCACACACACACCTCGCAAACAATCTGAGAACACGCACCAGGTTGTAGCTGTAGCAATCCTACCCCCGTTTTTGTTTCTCGAATCGAATGACTGAAAAAAGATATATAAAATAAGAGAGAGAGAGAGAGAGAGAGAGAGAGAGAGAGAGAGAGAGAGAAAGAAAGAGAGAGAGAGAGAGAGAGAGAGCGGCAATTGTCAGAGCTTCTAGTTTTGCATTGTTTTCACTTTACTTGTGGGGGACCAGCCAAGAGTTTGTCCATTTCCCTTCATTGATTTTTGTCTTTTAAACTTTCGTGTCTCTCTGGGTATGTTGAGTGTTAAATGGTATAGTGTATGGTGAGTGTCTGTCTGAGGTAGGTGTATGGTGAGGTGTGTGTATGGTGTCTGTGTGAGGTGGGTGTATGGTGTCTGTGTGAGGTGTGTGTATGGTGTCTGTGTGAGGTGTGTGTATGGTGTCTGTATGAGGTGTGTGTATGGTGTCTGTATGAGGTGTGTGTATGGTGTCTGTATGAGGTGTGTGTATGGTGTCTGTGAGGTGGGTGTATGGTGTCTGTGAGGTGTGTGTATGGTGTCTGTATGAGGTGAGTGTCTGATAGTGGGCAGATTTTTCTCTCTAATTCAATCTCTCTCTCCCTCCTTTTTTCACTCTCTCTCTCTCTCTCTCTCTTTTTCTTTCTGTTTTTTCTCTCTGTATCTCTCTCTCTCTCTCTCTCTCTCTCTCTCTCTCTCTCTTTCTCTCTCTCTCTCTCTCTCTCTGTCACACCAACTTACAATGCAAGATTAAACACCTCAGCTTATTTCACCTGATGATTAGTCACTCTCATGCTACTTCAGTGGTTAAGTTAGGCTTAAGTTAAGTTAGGTTAGGTTAGATTACGTTAGGTTAGGATAGGTTAGGTTAGGTTAGGTTAGATTACGTTAGGCTAGGATAGGTTAGGTCAGGTTAGGTTAGGTTAGATTACGTTAGGTTAGGATAGGTTAGGTTAGGTTAGGTTAGATTACGTTAGGTTAGGATAGGTTAGGTCAGGTTAGGTTAGATTACGTTAGGTTAGGATAGGTTAATATACGGGTGTCTAATGTTCAAGTGATTCCCCCCGAAAAAAAAAAAAATTGCGATGAAAAACAAGAACCGTAAAAGTGACCCAAAACTTTCTTATTATTTTATTTAAACCTCGAATTAAGAATAAAAATAAATAAATAAATAAGAATAATTCACTAAAGAAGCCAGATATAAATTTTAATCTTAAGAATATATTAATATTTTTATCTTGATTTTTGTTTTTATATTGAGGAAAAAAATATATGAATTATATAAGGAAACAAGAGGAATATATTAAACATAAAGATATATGATAATTTTACTTTATAAAAATGTTACTGTAATTAAATAGAAATGTTGAAGTAATTACGGGAATAAAAGTGGTATTTTCTTTTATTTATTTTAATATTTTCGAGGCAAGATTACTTCATAGGGCTATACTAATGAGAGAGAGAGAGAGAGAGAGAGAGAGAGAGAGAGAGAGAGAGAGAGAGAGAGAGAGACTGTCTTTATTCATGTGTATATCAATCCAAAAGGCTCCCAACTTTCAACAACTTTCACAGAAGACTTGATCAACCAGAACCTCAACACACACAGCTGATCGAAGTCCCGCGGAAAATTGCTTCTTTCGCACACCCAGGACCAAACTTTCGCGCACACACACACACACACACACACACACACACACACACACACACACACTGAACTTCAAAACTTCTCTCGTTGCAGCTTCCCAAAATATTATATCTTGTTTCGCGCCATTTTTTTGTACATAAATGGCGGGAAACAAGAGTGTGTTTTGTTTCGTGTTTACAATCAGGAACACCTGGCGTGTTTACCTGCCTTGCTGGCCTTCATCACCAACACCATCACGCAACACCAACATTTCGCAAGGAATTTAAAGCTAAAACATTGTAGTGGAAAAAAATAGCGTAAGAATAGTTATGAAAGCCAATTACCATCACTTAATGTTAACAAATTCAAAAAAATATAATAAAAGTTTTCGAACCTAAATAAAATATTCGTAACATGAATTTATTCCAAAGTCAAAATAATAAAAAAAAATAAAATATAAATAAATAAAAGATAAATCCATAAGGCACTTTTTTTTTTACCTGAAGCGAAGATAATTACAGGTAAGATTTAAAGCGTCTCTAAGATGTGAAATTTCAAATGACGTTTTCTAGTTCCTCATGTGTGTGTGTGTGTGTGTGTGTGTGTGTGTGTGTGTGTGTGTGTGTGTGTTCGACTGGGTGTGAAGTGAGGTTGATTAAGGAGAAGAAATCTTAATCACGTCGTTTCTACCTTCTCCTTCCCTCACCTCCCGCCCTCCCTCTTCTCACCTTTCCCTCCCTCACACTCCCTGCTTCCCTCCCTTGCACCCCCTTCTCTCTCCTTTAAACTCCCTCTTTCGCATTCCCTTACACCCCTTAACCCTTCTCCTCCCCTCCCTCTCTTCCTCCTTCACACTCCCTCCTCCCCCCCTCACATTCTCTCACAATCCTCCTTCCCTCACTTCCTGCCTTTTCCTTTCTCCTTCACATTTCCTCCTTCCTCCTTCCTTTCTCTCTCCCTCCCTCCCTCCCTCCCACTTCAAACACTGAAATTTCTCTTTTAAATTTGGGAAAAATATTTTAGAGAAAGGAATTTTTAGTCATTCCATTGCAAGACATTTCCATTTGTGCATCTTAGATTGCGCACTCTGCATATCTACATACATGCATACATCTGCATACTCACATACAGACGCCCGTGTTACACCAGGATTTGTTCTTTTTTTCGGATTAATCAAATTCTTACACTGATTACAATTTAAATTTATAATACAATTCATTACTTAAACATAAGAACGATCTAGCTCTACATTTCACAGTGAAATTGAGTTTGTATATTTGTTTTTTTTTTCACTCTTACAAACTTTTCCGAAACTACATTGCAAGGTACAGTAGGTGGGAACAAGGTACAGTACAGTTGGTGGGAACAAGGTACAGTACAGTAGGTGGGAACAAGGTACAGTACAGAAGGTGGGAACAAGGTACAGTACAGAAGGTGGGAACAAGGTACAGTAGATGGGAATAAGGTACAGTACAGTAGGTGGGAATAAGGTACAGTACAGTAGATGGGAACAAGGTACAGTAGGTGGGAACAAGGTACAGTACAGTAGGTGGGAACAAGTTACAGTAGGTGGGAACAAGGTACAGTACAGTAGGTGGGAACAAGGTACAGTACAGAAGGTGGGAACAAGGTACAGTAGGTGGGAACAAGGTACAGTACAGTAGGTGGGAACAAGGGACAGTAGGTGGGAACAAGGTACAGTACAGTAGGTGGGAACAAGGTACAGTACAGTAGGTGGGAACAAGGGACAGTAGGTGGGAACAAGGTACAGTACAGAAGGTGGGAACAAGGTACAGTACAGAAGGTGGGAACAAGGTACAGTAGATGGGAATAAGGTACAGTACAGTAGGTGGGAATAAGGTACAGTACAGTAGATGGGAACAAGGTACAGTAGGTGGGAACAAGGTACAGTACAGTAGGTGGGAACAAGGTACAGTAGGTGGGAACAAGGTACAGTACAGTAGGTGGGAACAAGGTACAGTACAGAAGGTGGGAACAAGGTACAGTAGGTGGGAACAAGGTACAGTACAGTAGGTGGGAACAAGGGACAGTAGGTGGGAACAAGAGCAACAAAAACACCGACT